>QQSR01000148.1:0-51126 GCA_003664465.1 Trichophyton mentagrophytes
GACTCCTCTCTTCCTTGTCTTTTTTTTTTTTCTTTTTTTTTTTTTTTTTTTTCTTTTTTTTTTTTTTTTTTTTTTTTTTTTTTTTTTTTTTTTTTTTTTTTTTTTTTTTTTTTTTTTTTTTTTTTTTGGCTGCTGATAAGATCTTTGCGTCAACCAACAGTCAGTCAATACGAACAAGCCGGCCCCAAAAAGTCCGGTGTCTAGAAGGCGCCGAGAGGGTCGAGTTGGCGTAAGGGGTCATTGGTATATAAAAGCTGCCGATAGGGTCATAGGAGATGTTTGCTAAAGATTCCCCTTGCCCGGCCCTGCAGCTGTAATTAGTTACCTTGGCCAGAACGTCCTCTCCAGCCAACTTGATATCAAGCACTGACAGACATCAGATGAAATCAGAAATACGGCTTCTTGGCCGTGACTTGTTCTCTTCCCGGCGGCCTTCACCCGATTGGGCCACGGCTATCAGTTTGCATTTCGCCTCCTCTATTCTCGTTCCTTTAGTCATCTCGGCATTTACGATCATTTCTCCCCTTTTCTTGCTGCTTACCCTTGCCGTTTGACCCGAAACTTGTCAGTAGTGCTCGAAGGGCGTGCATCTCCTCCTCGTGACGAGGATGAAACGAAAACGGGCTATGGCTAGCCAGAGACTGCGATTTTATAGGAACGGGCCAGCCCCGTTCACGGGCCGGTTTGTCCTGCTTACATATCTCCCACCTTGACCCTGGCGGTTCTAACTGTGGGTCGGTTAACAAGAGAGCGAGGGCCGGGACCCATGGTTGGAGATAAAATGCACACGCTGGGCTGGGCCATTGACATCAATTTCTGGATGAGTCGAAAATTGCTAACAGTTTTGATTAACAGTTAGCTAACATACGACTTGCCTGTGCATGAAGTTGCAGTATCAGGTCAAAAATACCTCATTGACCGACATTTAATCTCAATATCTACAGAGAGGATAAATACAAACCGAGGGTGCAAGATTTCATTCGGCTACTGTGTTCGTAATCTGAGTCTGACTCCTTGTCTGATATATATATTTCCATCGGTACCTAACCCGGTCAAATCTATATATGTCATAGAAGTAATGATCATTGCTAACCAACTGCTTAGACAAGCAAGACTTCACTGTCATCAAGTTATAAAATCACCCTTTGTATAATCATTATACTTGATATACCATCAGAATCCAGAAAACGATACCAAGGGGATGGGACTCAGTGCAGAGTCGTCTACGCAGCAGATTGGAGCGCAGGATCTCGAGAAGGCAGTCGAGGCCATTCCTATCTCCTCCTTCGCAGAAGTACCCTCTCAAGAAGGTGGTTCCCAGACACATTCCGGGTCATCTTCAGATCATGACCACGATGTCAACCAAATATCCAAAGTACCCACCAAGACTGCAGAACTGCCAGGCGTACTAGAAAAGACTCTCTCCCTCGTTCGAACCAGAGAGTCCAACCGGGATCCTGGCCCACCTCCAGATGGTGGCTACCATGCCTGGCTACAAGTGGCTCTTACACATCTAGTCATCTTCAACACATGGGGCTTCGTGAATGGATTTGGCGTATTCCAGTCATACTATACAGAAGCCTTGAAACGGTCACCTTCTGACATATCATGGATCGGCGGGACTCAGATCTTTCTTCTCTTCTTTATTGGGACATTTTCGGGTCGAGCAACAGATGCAGGATACTTCAAGGCTGTCTGGTCTGCAGGTGCCGTGATAATTATCTTTTCACTCTTCATGACCTCGCTGTGCAAAACGTACTGGCAAACATTTCTCTCCCAGGGCGTCTGTATGGGAATAGGAAATGGTCTGATCTTTTGTCCCAGCGTGGCTCTTCTAACGTCCTATTTTGCGCGTCGACGGTCCCTCGCAATCGCCATCACTGCGTCCGGTAGTGCAACCGGAGGCATTGTCTACCCGGTACTCGTGCAGCAACTGCTCCCCAAATTTGGTTTGGGATGGACCATGCGAGTCATAGTCTTAATAACCGCCGTAACGCTGACCCCTGGCTTCTTCTTCCTTCGTCAACGCATACCACCCCGTCGAACGGGTCCGTTCTTTGAACTCCAGGCTTTCCGCGAACCTGCCTACTCTTTATACGCAGTGGGCATGTTCCTTAATTTCTGGGCCTTGTACATAGCCTTCTTCTATGTTGGCAGTTTTGGCCGTAATGTAATCGGCTTGTCCCAAAAAGATTCCATAAACCTGATTCTTATAATAAACTGCGTTGGCATTTTTGGTCGCCTAATACCATGCTATATCTCAGACTGGAAATCTGGCCCTATAAATGCCCTTATACCATGCACTGTTGTCGCAGGAGCAACGTTATTCGGATGGATCGGCGTGAAGAGAGAGCCCAACTTATACGCATTTTCCATCGTTTATGGGTTCTTCGCCGCTGGAATACAGGCGTTGTTCCCTTCTGCCCTGACGAGTCTCACAACAGATCTGAAGAAAAGCGGCATCCGATTCGGGATGACGCTGAGCATTGTAAGCTTTTCTTCCCTGACGGGTTCACCCATCGCTGGTGCGTTGATTGCTTTGAGGGATGGTGACTTTCTATACGCCCAGATTTTTGCTGGTTTGTCGATGTTCCTCAGCCTTGCCGTCCTGCTGTTATCCCGGTCAAAAGTAGTCGGATGGAAGCTCAAAGCGAGAGTTTGATGGTTAATCTCTGAGTTCTTTTATATATTCAAAAGTATTATCCAGAGTACAAGGTGAGTCTTGTCTATGTTGGTCTTGCAATATTATAGTAGCTAACAAGCTATTCTAGTTTCGGTTTCTGCATATAAACGTGTACAGAAGGTAATGTCTAGTTATATATCGCGTATTTAGGAATATAAATCGTCCAGTTTTTTGTCCCAGGTGTATATTATGTACAAGAAGGCTCGACGTCACTGGTATAGTAGCTCTCAATGAATTCTCTGTTGCTTTCCTCTATAAAGATAGCTTTTGTGCGGATGTGCATGCGAGGTTGTGGATCTGACCCTTGAGCAAAAGCTTTCCGCTTTCTATGCGATTTGAAAGAGTTAGTGGTCCATAATAACCAAAAGAGTTGCAACTCCTTTACTCCAAATGATGCCAGATTAGCACTATTCGCTACATGGAGTATAGTTCAAACAAAGGCGAAAGTGGCTTTCTCAGCTGTGGCATATCTCTCATCAGCAGATGTACAATCCCACAGAGAATGTTCTTCGTCTTGGCAGAAACGTCAGGATTTAGATGATTCTTACCTCAAAGCCCTTGTCTTCATCAAAGCTGCCAGGAGAAAATGGAATAATATGTGCGATATCAGCTGTTTTCGCAACCACTGGCGTCGCAATAGATGTGGTTCTGTCGCTGGGCATCATAGAAGACGAGTAGAGGAGCCTTGGTAAAAGCCTGTTTGAGCTCATTGAAGGCTTGCTGGTGGAGCGGCTCCCACTTGAGAACTAATGGTGCCTTGAGGAGATCTGTGAGGGGGAGAGCAGTTCTGCTGTATGCGTGGATGAAGCGGCGATAAAAGTTGCAGAAGCCGAGGAACTTGCGAACGTCGCGTATAGTGCGGGGTCGGGGCCATTGCAGGATAGTGTCGACACGTTGCCGAGTCGATGTTTATGCCGTCTCGAGTGAGGACGTAACCGACAAAGTCGACCTGAGGAATACAGGGCACTCGCGGCACCTGCGGCCCGTACCGGGCTCGCAAAACAGCTCTGGATCATGGAGGCCAGACAGGCAACGACGGCAGTATCGCCTTGATAGTCTAACCCCCTGGTACACAGATGACATCTCCAAGCACTCATTTCTTAAACAGCGCATACATAGGATGTTATTGGGATATGTCCGTTAGCAGGGAGGATATATGGTATCCCATTATCCATCTATATGAACCAGATATATTTATATCTCTCAAAACATTCAGTGGGTATGTTAGGGTTGCCAGCCTGTTTTAATAATATAGCTGCCACTGTACGCTGCTCGGAATAAATTCAAGCTTGGTTCTCGTATGTGGGAATTGCATCTGAGCGTTTAAAAAACGACTCTATAATCGGCCACGCGGGTACTGTGATGGCATCCCGTTGTAAATATCAGGGTCAGTTTTGCTGTATATAGGGTATCACAGATAGTGGGATATGAAGCAGCGGGTATAATAAGAATGAAAAAAGGAGAACTGAAGCAGGGGGATTATGGCCCCTTTTATGTCTCTCTATCCGAGAAGTGACTGTGCCTCTGGTATAACCATTGAATGGGCCACTGCAGATTGATTCTCCAGTGAATATCTCACAGTGACGTTCTTTATTTATGGATGCATGAAATGCCGATGCCTTTGATGTCTTTGATGTCTTTGATGTCTTTGATATGCGTTTGTCTCTTGCAGAGTTTGAAGTGAAGTTGAAAGAACGTAAACTGACGAATGAGAATGCGTAAAAATAAGAGCAACTTAACAACCAATCAGAGATTATGAATTAACAGCGCAAACAGGCGGGTAACTCACGTGATGGCCCCTCCAAAAAAAAGTCAAAAAGAAAAAAAAAAAAAGCAAAAAACGTGACTCGATTTTATGATTTCAATTTTCGATCTCGATATTTCGTGGTTATTTTTTTTTGGTTGAAGTTTTGTTGCTGCTTCGTCGTCGTCTTTTCTTTCGTCCTGCTCGTTCTCTCCTTTCTGTCGAGCCTGTTCTGTTGCTGACAGCGTTGGTGGTTGCTTTGCTCTGCGTTCGGCCCGAGATCGTAAACTAACAACCTCAACCCTTATCGACCTACCCCCCCCCCGCCTATCTTGCACATATACAACCCACGCGTAATCATGGCGCCTCGTGGACGTGGAGGGAAGTTTAGCAAGCCGACGAGAGGAGGTAGGTCTGCCTGTCCCATTTTAATCGCATATATTGTATAAGATACGGATGCTAATATTCTAGTTGTTGACGCATAGGGGGCAAGCATTTCAGCCGAGACTTGCAGCCACTGGATAAGAATGGAGACCCGATAGGCATGTGGAGGGTTAGTTATATCTATTACACGCAAGCTTCCAGATGCAAGACCAGTGTGCTGACGTATACTAGGAGGACAAGGAGGTAGAATCTTCAGAGGAGGGGGAAGAAGAAGAAGAAGAGGAAGAGTCAGAGGAGGAATCCGAGGAGGACGAAGATGGGGGCCCTGCTAAGGAAGAAATGACCCGTGAGCAGCGTAAAGCTGCCGCCAAAGCCAGAAAAGAGGCCGCCATTCGTAAGAAGCGACAAGTGGCAGCCGAGCCAGGAGACCTACCTCCAAGTGATAGTGAAGAAGATGAGGACGACGACGACATGCCAGCCAACCCAAACCACACTGCCAAAGCCCGTAACCAGGCGGCCAAGGCAGCAACCGCCCCGGCCGACGGGGCCGCCTCGGCCGCAAAGAAAACAGATGTCTCGCAGCTTTCTCGCCGTGAACGAGAGGCCCTGCAGGCCCAGCAGGCGCGCGAGAGGTACCTGAAGCTACACTCCGAGGGCAAGACAGACGAGGCTCGTGCCGACCTGGCTCGTCTGGCCATCGTTCGTGAGCGTCGTGAAGCCGAGAAGGCCCGTAAAGAGGCCGAGAAAGAAGAGCGTGAAGAACGAGAGCGCGAAAAGGCCAAGGAACGAGAAGCCAGAGAGGCCAAGCTGAGAGCTGCTGCTCTGGGACCAGCAGCCAGCAAGAAGAAGGGGAAAAGCAAATAAACCTCTCTCTCTATTCTTCAACATAGCCATCCATCCATTTTCCCATTTTGGTGACAACTCGGCATGTTGTGCTTTTTCCCCCTTTGCCTTTTTTTTTTCTAGTGGTTCATAACCGGACCGGTATCATGATGGGCTCGCATCATGGTTTGAATCTGGTCTCTCTCTCTCTTTTCACTTTTCGTTTTTTTCTCCTTCATATAACGGACTGCTTGGAACATGGTATCTTTTGCAAGCCACAAATACATGCGTGCCATAGGCTATAACTATCAATTCCACAACGATGATTGTATGCATGTTCCAAGGCCTCAAGTTCCCCCCTGGCCTCAGGCTCCAGGGATCATCCAGGGACGGCTGCGTCGAGCCTTCGTATACACCCATAAACTCCCTTCCCGTCCCTTTCCTGATGCGCACACCTTAAATTCTTCAAACAAACGGCACAATCTCTGGCTCGTCGTTTGCTCGTCTTTACGTAAATGCCTGCGGTAGAACTTGGCGCCTTCAAGGTCGAAATATCCGCAACACGAGCGTCCGCCTCGTACGGATCGGATTATACTCTACGACGTCGTATAGTATAAGGAAGAATAACAACATTTGTAAGTATGGAGACCTTGGATGCATGCACATAATTAACGCTATTCATTCGTTTGTCCTACTTAATTGCGTGTTGCTGGCTCTTCGTGTTGGTGCTCGTATTTTCTCAGGGGGTAGCAGCAAGCAAAGATTAGCTTATATCTCTATTTTTACGGTCAAGACTATGTACTTTCTTCTTCTTCTTCGATTCTGACAGTCTGGGAGTCAATCATGCGAGAAAAGAAAAGAGATTAAGCTGGAGTAAGTCTCCAGGGAATAAATATATACAATGAATAAATGGTTCTTTTGGGGCATTGAAAGGTAGCTGATACAAAGAAGGATGAAAGAAAACAACCAAAAAAAAAGGAGATAGATACCTGTAATTAGATTTGGAATTCCCCTCCTAGTAGACGTATCTGAAAGTCAAGTTCTCCTTGTCAGTCAGGTTGTCCCATTTCTTCTGCTCGGCGGACGTGGCCTGAGACAGAGTAGTATCCTCCGAGACGGGCAGGGCCTGGGAGTTCTGCGCCGCAACCCGGTCCCTCCGCTTGTTCTCCCAGATGTAGTAGCCCAGCAGGCACATTGCGAGCACAGCTCCACAGGCCTGAGTAGCCAGGACGGCGATCTTGGCTGGGATGTAGCGGGGGGCATCCTTTGCCTGGAAGGTCTGGGGCCCGATGATATTCCCGATGCTGAAACTCGCGGTGACCAGGGCAGCGCTGACAGAACGCTTGGTGCTGCCAGCAACATTGGAGGCCAGCCACTGGTAGATGACAATGAGGGCTGGAACAATGGAGTTGACCAGGTAGATACCAGCCAGGAGAGCTCCCTGTTTGTGCTCTGGTGCAAAGAAAAGTAAAGCACCGCCGATGATTCCAGGGATACAACAGGCTACAATGCCAACGGAGCGGTACATCCTGTAGCGGATTGCGAAGCCGATGACGACGGTGCTGATGATGGATACGGCACCGCTGGGCATGTTGAGCAGGGCAGATCTAGGAGCAGAGTAGCCGAAGCTCTTGATCAGGGTGGCCGAGTAGGTCGTCACCACTCCGCTCGATACGGAGATCTACAACATATTTAATTAGCACACGATACATGCATGAACGATGGAGTAAATCTTGTGTCCAACCACCTACCAGGGTAGTGATGACGGTCATGAACCAGATCTGGACGTCGAGAAGCGTCTCAATGATATGGGCCATCTTGAAGCTGGTGTTGATGACTCCGGTCTGGTTGCAGGAGACATGCTTGAGCAGAGCTGCCTTCTCCTTCTCGGTCAAAAAGCGCGCCTTCATGGGGCTGTCTGGAATGATAAAGTAGGTCGCGATGCCGGCCACGCAAGTGACAGCGCCCAGGACGACAAACATGGCCTTCCAGCCGGTGAATTTGGGGTTCTTGACATGCTGGAAGCCGAACGAGACGAGGCCGCCGATGATCTGCCCCAGGCCCAGGCCCGAGTACCAGATGCAGAATCGCGGCGCCTGCTCGGACTTGGTGTACCACTGGCTGCTGATGAGCACCAGACAGGGCGCAATGGCAGCCTCGAAGACGCCCAGGAAGATGCGAGCCGCGAGCAGAGTCTTGTAGTCCCGCGCAGCCGCTGTGCAGGCGGTTGATATGCCCCAGAGCGTGACGTTGAGCGCCAGCCATTTGGGCGCGGATATCTTGTTCAAGATGTATCCTACAATGCATCAATTAGCACCACGTCGCAGCCATAAGATCAGTCACATCATAGCACTCCGCAGTCTCTAGGGGAGGACCTACCGGTCGGGACTTCGGCGATGAGATATGCGATGAAGAAGGCCGTCGCGGCGTTTGAGAAGTTGTTGCCCTTGAGCTTGAGGTCCTTGTTGAGGCCCATAACAGCCGCGTACTATAAACAGAGCAGCCCGTCCTGTTAATCTCTGCAACCAAACAACGCACGCATACATGAAATGAAGACGAAGACACAAGAAGACGAACTCACATTGAGCGAGACCTTGTCGATGAACTGCATGGTGTAGCAGACAAACATGATCGGGATGATGTAGAGGTCGACCTTCCAGCGGATGTGCTTCAGCTCAGCAGCGCTGGCCGGCGCGCTCTCCCCGGACTCCCCATACTGCTGCAAGAAGCGATACGCCTGGTCGAGATCTCGAGATGCGCCGGCAGAGACCGGAATCTCCTTGTCCAGCCCCGCCTTCTGCTCGACGGGCGACTTTTCTGAGTCTTCAGAGGCCATCTTGAAGCGCTGGCTCGCAGTATCAACACTACAACAACAACAACAACAACAACCAGCAGCAACAACAACCAGGGGAATTTCGGAATTTCAGGACTGAGATGGAGAGAAGATGCAAGGGAAAAAGAAACTGAAAGAGATTAAAGAAGACGCAGAATGCCATAAACGTGGGTTTGTTTTCTTTTTTCGACCTCCTCTGTTCGTCCTGTGCGGCGCCTCCAGCTACCCTCCCGGAGTATGGATACCGCCCTGCAGCTATCAGGTCAACAAACGGCACCACGGAGACCAGACGATAAAGGATATGCAGGCTTCAAAAAGTCTTGCGAGAGGGACAGACGCTCCGGACACTCTGAATTTTTCCCGTATCTTTATCGCTCATCCCTGGCGTCCGACCCGGCAGATGGTAGGACAGGCCACCATGGACACCCCCCTTGGACTGCGAGGACTGCTAAAATATGCATACATTCGGGATAGACTTCCGTTAGAGGGGCCAGGGTAGCATCTCGACAAGACGCAGACGGAAGAAGAGCAGCAGGGAAGAAGGCCTGGCGCATTTCAACTTTTTTCAAGCGTGCCGTGAAGGATCCTCGCTGGCTCGAATCATCCCTGCCCCCATCCCATGGCTATAAAAGTTGCATTTAAGCATGCCCAACTTAGAGGCTCACCAAGAAGATGCCGCAGGGAAGATCCCCAGGGACACTAAACGCCCCTCCTTCCCGTCCACAGGAGAACTTTGGCTCGCATCTATCCATGCTTGTCCGGACCATCGTCCCCCTTCGGACCTGCACATGTGGGTTTACTCTAAACAGAGAGCCGTCCCGAGGACCCAGCCCCAAGGAAGCTCCAGAACAGTGTTGGTTTAGTAGTTACTTGTTACCTGGACGGACTGGACTCGGTTCTTGCTCTACGAAGTTACTAGTCAGAAAGCGATTGATTCCAAGGAGTCCCATCAGATACTTCCTCGGAATACGATAAAAGGGCGCCTCATGCTCTAGCCCAAAGTCCGCCTTTCTGTGATGGCGTTCTTGGTAAACAGGCCTTGGACCTCTTCTACAGATAGTTACCGACACTTGTGCGCTTTTTGAAGTATAACTGAGTATAGTTATTATGCTGAATATCAGTCGATATTTGGCCACCGTTACGGAGTATCCAGTCAAGGATGAAGCTTGTCTTGTGCTGGTATTGCTGCATGTGATCGCTTAGAACGGAGAGGCCGATTGTTTCTGTCTGGCCGTTCATCTTCTCCTCCGTCTATACTCCGTACGGAGTAGTCATACTCTTGGTCGTTCGACAGTGTGTTACATTCTTCTGGCCGGTGGGGTGTTTCCGTAATACCGACGCTATGGATATCAAACGCTCTTATCCTAACTATGGAGTTACGGAGTATCCCTCGAGTTAAGAAGAAGTGCTTAAGCGAAAGCAATACTCTTGATGCCGAGGGAACAGAACGACTTCCTTGCTGATCGACTCCATTTTTTAGGACACGATTGACATGGGGATCACCTCGTATGGAGGACGCATCAAGACGCCAGAGAGGTCCAGCTTTTGCAATTGAAGAAGAAAAAGCAAGCAAGCAGAGAAATGAGAAGAAGAAGAAGAAAAAATAGCAACTGACAACGAGAACTAAGTAAGTCAGCCTCTCGAACGATTTCCAGTGTGATTCGCGGATGGGGTCGCACCCAGGCTCGTTTGCAATCTGCACAGTTCCTTCTGAACATCCCCTATCCCGGCCACTTGATGGGCTCTCCCAAAGCTTCATCAAACCAGATGCCTATTTATGCATCTCGTTTGCTTTTTCCTGCGGACCCCCAAAGGCCCTCAAGGCAGCATTACAGGGTATGGATTGATGAAGTACAAATATGACGGCCTGCAGGTCCCGTTCCCGCAATGATGGTCGTTCCTTTTCCACATTGATTGTTCTAGAGTCCCCGGATCTATTATTCTGTTCTGCCACTAGACATACATCCTTTCTGAGATATATATCTGCGGAGAATATACGCCTTGCTATTCTTCATACTCCTCCTTCAAAGGCAAAGAAGACATAGAGGAAAGACGGTGTCTGGTGCTACTAACAGAAAAGCCGGCCTGATGCAGCAGTGGGTATACCATGTCTCACCGGAGGTCAATGCAATTTCGCAGTATCCAACCATCCTCGCGGTATGCATTTCGCTCTCCTTTGTCATGACCGTGGTGGTCTGTCTCCGGATCTGGGTTCGTGCTGTGTGGAAGAAGAGCTTTGGCGTTGATGACGCTGTCATTGTGTCCTCGGCGGTATGTATCTGTATAACTATGCAACTATATATGTATAGTTATACACGTATTTTTTCCCTGTCCATATTACCCTTGCTAATAATATCGGTTTCCTTTAGGTATGCGGGATCATCTACAGTGCGTTGTGCATAACTCAGTCCCGGTTAGGTCTCGGTCTTCCTCTCAAACTACGGCCAAATGAGAGTCTGAACACATATGCTACCGTACGTAATGATATTCACCCCATGAGATGACTATAAGCGTCCACAACTGACTGCTTGGTCATGTAGGTCAACTTCGCTGGCCGTCCGTTCTACATGGCCGGCATCACCGGCTTCAAAGTGGCCCTGTGTATCGCATATCTACGCATCATCCGCCATAGTTCAGAGAAGTCCTACCGCCACGTCGTCTGGGGCATTATGATATTCACCATCTTATCACATGTTGGCGGGACTCTCGTCCTCTTCTTCCAGTGCTCACCAGTGCACAAGTCATGGCGGCCATTGACACCGGGAAAGTGTCTGCCAAATCCTGCTGTCTTTTACCCTCTTGCGGGGGTATCAATCTTCTGTGATTTGATTGTCTTCCTCACGCCCATCCCGCTATGGCTGAAAGTACGCATCAGCACGCCACGGAAACTAGGGCTGATGGCCATATTCCTGCTCGGCCTGTTCACCACAGCCTGCTCGATTATGCGAGTGGTACAGATTGAGATAATTGCAAGGGACGGAAACTCTACCATGCTCATTCTCTGGGGAACCATCGAGTTGAACGTCGGAGTAAGTCAAATAACTACGAACACGACGGCTTGCTAGGTCACCAGACACAGAAGAAGCTAACATAGTTCTGTCACAACTAACCAGATCGCCATAACCTGCCTGCCCACTCTCATACCGCTAGTGACCTTTATGCGAGGCCGAACATCCAAGAGCGGTCCCATGCAGTATACTTACAGCACCTCCGACGGCCGCAGCGCCGCCACTTCAGTCAAGCTCAAGTCCGTCGGCCTGCACTCATCGACCATGAGATCTCAAACCATCCCGACTGGCAACAACACGATAGTGAAGTCGGGCAGTTTCAGCTCTCTAGAGGCGATCCTACCCGTCGACAGCCAGGGGCGGCCCATCCAGCGAGAAGGCGTGGAATCCAGCAACGGCAACGGATCGCAGAGCCATATACACGTCGTCCCCAATCCTGGGCAGATAACAAAGACTGTCCAGGTGGAGATTACCCGGACGGACAACCGGCCGGGCCCTGAGCAAAGTTGGCTTCACTGAGCTTGTTTAAGCTTGTTCGTCTCTTTCCATGCTTCATTTTCGCGAAATAGGGAGAAAAAAAAAAAAAATAGGTATCTTCAAAAAAGGTGTTCGGGCCTTGGTTTCTAGAATGTTTTATTATGTCCGGTCATGGCAGCAATGTCCTTCCTTCTCTTTCTCACGATATTATTATTATTTTTATACCTGTTTTTATGCCTCGATATACCCTGTATATACTATTGTTTCCTCTCTCCTTGTTGTTCAATCACGACGGCTACCAAAAGTGCAGCCATCTAGTTCGCTATTTTAGCCTTCTTCTCGTCAAGAACTCCGTGGTTACATCGCGAGTTAGTTGTTGGTTGATAGAGACTACCTAACCATAACCCCTGAATAAAATTTCCGTGCCTTAAAAATCATCCCACCATCTCCACCAGCTAAACAGCCAGATACCAAGGCAAGAAAGATCGTATCAATAGCATTCTCTGCAATGGATCTCGCCCGTGGTCAAAAATCCACTCGGTGCTTGTTACGAGGTGCAGGAAGACCACGCCTCCCCACCATGCTCGCGTCAAAGACAAGGCACAGCATATATACAGATACCCAGCTCGCAGCGAGTCCAAAGACCGCCACAAAAAATGAAACCTATCGAACGCTGCCCGTTTCAACTATGATAGCCTCATAGTTCAGGCCAGGAACTGCCAAGTGCGAGCTGAGAACGATCCCCGGTCCCGGTCCATTTCCTTAATTAAGAGAGCGCCCATAAGTTTTACCCGGGGGTTCATCCGAGTACGAGGAGTCGAGTCCAGCTAGTTAGCTACACACACGCTGGATCCTACGTTACAGCCGGCATCCTAATCGCCGTTCGGACCTCTTTGCTCCATCGCTCACTCGGACAGTCCGTCATTTCATCAAAAAGCGCCTGCTCTCGATCACATTCCCACGAATATTATATATCACTGCTGGATCTTATCTCCAGCTCTGCATCAGTGGAGTTAACTAGTTATCTACGAACATAACTAAAAAGAAAAACACCTGCGGGTTTCGAGAAGGAAAAAGACCAGCTAAAGATGGGGTCGACGTCCACGCCGCCTCACGTCCTGATTATAGGCGCAGGTATCACAGGTCTCGTTCTCGCTCAGGCATTGCGTAAACACGGAGTGTCCTTCGCTGTCTATGAGCGAGATCCCGACCCTCTGCACCGTGGCAAAGGCTGGGGGCTGACGATACACTGGTCTCTGGGTGCGTTCCTCCGACTTTTACCACAGCATCTGGTCGATCGGTTGCCAGAGACTTACGTCGACCCGGACGCGGTTGCAAAGGGGGAGAATGGGAACTTCCTACTATTTGATCTTAGGACCGGAGAGACTAAGTGGAAAGTTCCTCCGGCAAAGAGACTGAGGGTGTCGAGAGAGCGGCTGCGTAGATTGTTGATGGATGGAATTGATGTTCAGGTATGTCAAGGCCATTCTTCGATCTATAAGATTTAAAAGACACTGCTAAAAGCTCGTCAGTGGAACAAATCTATCTCTAGTATCAGCCAGATATCAGAAACAGCAGTACGCTGTGAGTTTTCAGATAATTCCAGTGCTGAAGGAACCCTGCTAGTAGGATGTGATGGCTCTCGATCAAAGACTCGCTCACTGCTGTGTTCTCTGGCCGGTAATAAAATTCCAGTCAGGTCAGAGAATTATCAACTCCCCGTCCGTCTCATCGGGGTGAGCGCTGCATTGCCTTCGCGGGTTGCCCTTAAGATGAGAGCCCTAGATCCGTTCTTCTTGCAGGCCGGTGACCCGGCTACCAGTAATTTCTTCTGGTTCTCATTCCTTGATACCCCGACTAACAATGACCGCGAGGGTCGTGATACGTACGAGTGTCAGATATTGATTAGCTGGCCGTACCGTAAAGATGGCTCCAACAACATAGAGATTCCATGTCGGAACATCGACAAGATAAAACTTATGCACTCCCTGGCCGATGGATGGGTAGAACCGTTCCGTGAGGTCGTGCAGAGTATCCCAGAAGAAACAGAGCCAAAGATCATCTCCTTGGAGGACTGGCCGACCCCACCGAAGGGTTCATGGAGCAATCTTGGTGGCACGGCAACCCTGGTTGGAGATTCTGCTCATGCGATGACAATGTGTGAGTGTATCCGTCTTGTTTCCTCTGGTGGCCACAAGTTCTCAAAGCTAATGGCCACTCTTATAGTTCGTGGTGAAGCAGGGAATCACGGTATCCTTGATGTATCCAACTTGCTAGAGGCCTTAATTCCTGTCCTCACATCGTCCCCACACTCTCCCGCAAAGACACAGGAGGAAGTGATCAACGAATATGAAGACGAGATGGCCACCCGCACCAGGCCGGCAGTTCTTCGGAGCCGCAAAGCGTGCCTTGATGCTCACGATTACCCGTCGATAACGGCGGACTCCCCACTAGTTGCTCGAAGAGGAGCATTTGAAGACGACGATCTAGAATACCTCCTCAACTAGAAAAAATTAGACCCCAAGGGAAAAAAAGTACTCCGCATACTCTGAAAAGAATTAAATTGATTATAATAGCACATATTCTCTCTCTTTGCGCTATCAGGCTGGCTTTTCCGAGTTGATGGTGGCATAACCTCTTACACTTTAGACTTCGATAGTTCGATATACCGCAGGGAGGCCGCTGCGCCATCAACTCGCCTCCCATAACTGGATAGTTGGCTGGTCGTACGGAGTACGATTACACTTTAATTAAAGACACTTTGGTGAGCATCCATGTCAGTTGGGCTTATGCCAAGCTGCAGTCGGACAGCCAGAGTTGCAGACTTTCTCCAAGCAATCCAGGACAATCATCATCCATACACTGCCAGGCACATGCATTTCGACAGATCACACGGCTCTTCCCCGGAATCTTTGTCAAACCTAACCTGCTCACTTCGGTTAAATTCATTTATTTCCCATGTATGATTTATGCACTGCTGGCAAGGCGGGGTTTACCGCCTTCAGTCACAAAATCGACATCACACACCAGTGGAGGCCAAATCTCCGAGGGAGCTGTCTTGTGCTGCACATGCGCTGGTGATCCATGGTTCGTATATGTACTCCGTAGATGGCTTGCAGGTGACGTCTTGACATCGTACAAGTGCAGACGGAGTACTTATTTGCAGTGTTTCCAGGCTCATATGAAATCAACAAGGTCAACGGTTTTTATCAGGAAGTGGGGTGGTGAAATTCGTCAGTTATAGAGATGATCTGTGGAGATGTAATAATAATCCGCGCCCTGACCAGGGTGGGAACGGCTCTTTCGTTTTTCTTGGATGGGCTCTAGCTTTGCCGCTCCCTGTTATATGATGACAAACTTATAGCTCATGGCCTGCCGTGCTGACCAGGGCCTGGCTTCGCTTATTATTTGCTTTACCAGTCCCTCCTTGGAAATGTTTCCCTGCAATGCTATAGTTAACTCGTTAGTTAATTAATACATATCAGCTAACCGATTGTTGAGCTAGCTAGATATTTTAGCTCTCACTGTTTCTAAATTAAACTGAGACGTTCATATAAACTACGGTTAAATAATCAACAATCAGGTCGCTCCTTCCTTTGCTGGCGCACCTTCCTCAAGTTGATCGTTATAAATAACACGAGACAAAAGAAGGCACGTGCGGGCGGGCCGGTCCTTCCAGGTTTAAGCTTAATTTCCCAAAGTATATTAATTCCCTCGATGGGAAGGCGCGCTTTTTGCTCCTTCCCCGCTCAGATTAAAATAAAGTGAAATAAACAAAGGACATCGCTAGTCAGGCACAGTTTTGTGGGAAAATGTGAGTCTCATGGAGGATCGCTTGTTATGAAACAGCAATATGCATGCCCCGTTGCCATTAATCCGCGTGGCGCCCCATAGCTAATAAACACAGATCATATCATCCCCATATGGACAGTGATGCCATCATATTTGCCTGTTTCAGGAGGATCTCAATTCCTCTATATCGTATTGAACAGGTCTGTGCCCGTATAACTATTCTTACATAATGATTTTCCAATATTAATACAGTGGATCAGGGTTCGAAATGGAGGAGATGATGCAATACCTGCTTCGCTCAAACACAGTGGGTATCAGACGAGCGAAGGAGCCGCTAATAGTGGAGAGATTGCCAACTGTACCTTAGAGTATGGCTGAGCCTTGGACTTCGTGGATATGAATATCCTCTAAACTAGCAGAGAAGCCTCAGTGCATCGGTGAAAAGCAGCCTGGCATATATCTGATGAAACCCCGAAAGCATTGTTATGAGACGCGATTCATCCCCTCTTGGATTGCAATGGAAGAATGATAGACGGAATTCTATCATACTATCATGATCATCTGCCGATTTGGCAACGGATTCAATACCCTTTGAAGAGTCATTCCGGTGAACGGACAGCCTATGGCAGCCGGCAAAGTTTCCATCCCCAAAGCCGAAGTCGATATAGGAAAATTTCTCCTCAGCAGTTTTCATTTTTGTTAAGCCTTCAGAAGTAGGGTTTAACTTTGTTTTATTGACCAAATGCGAGTGTGTCACCTGAAATGCGCCAAACAGTATCGAACCCAAGGGGAGCAGCGTTGTCAGTGGGATTTCAGCGACATTCCATATATTCTTTGGCAGTGATAGCCCGTAATTGGTCGGTTGTGCGCCTGACACTAATGGAGTCTGTTGAGTTAGGCCTATTGATACCCGTTAATGAAGCTTTCATAAGATGAGGTGCAATTCTAGCGGAGACTCGCCTTTGATTTGTACTGCCATTAGCTTCCACCCACCAGATGCGAGGATGAATCTTTCGGCAGCAAATACAATTCCACCAAAAAACCCACGAGTAAATCTAGCCAGGAGCTCCTCATCGCTTAGCTGACCTAGGGGTAGTTTTTTCCCGGGGAACAATGTACTCTGCACGAGTGTATCAGCTTTGACTCGTGCAATCAAGCAGTCCTCAACGATTGTATGACCATGGGGATTGATCAATGCCTCAGAGCGAGTCTTATGGAAAGATGTAAGAGGCTGTTGGGAGTAGATAATCCGGCGGGATCGAGAGAAAAAGTCCATGAGGAAGTAGTAGTTGGCTAGGATGGGCGTGGGTGATAATGTTCTTGAGCAAAGAGTCGGGTATGCAACGAACGGGCGATGTTTCGTGTGTACGGGTTAGGGTCATTTAAATAGTTTATCTTCCAACGGCCATCATCAAGGCCCATGTTCCAATGCTCAATTGTAAACATAAACCGATGACGTAGGAACGGGGACAATCGGGATAATTCGGTGATCGTGATACTCAAAATAGGACCTCTCAACACAAAAATGCTCGTATTCAATGGTCGCCGAGCGGCTGAGTCACTAGTTAGTTAGTTATAGCTGCGAAGCGGCTACGCCGGATCGTGCACCCCAAATTTTCCTATACGTATTAACAATGTCAATTTGAAGAAACGGAAAAAAAAAAAAAATGAGCATTATGCATAAAGACAAGATCTATCCATATTCCGTATATCAAATGCCGGAGCTCTCGTAAAGTGACCACAAGACGTTCAAGCTTCTCCGAGGCTAGAAGTAAGTGGCTCTTGGTGTAAAAAGCCGGGAGGTAAAAGCCATCCACGCTCTCTTCGATATTAGAGGCATATCAATGTTGCCAAATCAAGGCCACAATAATAACCAGCTCGCAGCACCGCCTTGCCTAACAATCCCCCACCCTAAGAACAAACTTACAAACCACAAAATGCCCATGATAACGATGGGTAACAGAATCAGCTCTGTATGATACAAAAACGGCAGGTTGCTATACCCGAGGAAGGATATATATGTATAATATGAGAACGCAGAGAGGTATAGAGTATTTCCTAGAAGGGTGGCTAGAAAATTGGAGGACGTTCCTGTACCACGAGTGAGAACAGGGAGGAGGACGAATTGTAGGATGTATAGATGGAGGTAGAGTGTGAAGAAGGCGCGGGCCGATATCTATGTGAAAGCGGTTAATAACATGATGTTTAGATTTCAACGGTTGAAAATTGGGCTCACATCGAAGCAATATCCAAATTCAACATGCTCTTTATCCCCCGATAACCCAAAAAGTCCCTGTGCAGGTGCACGCCGTCTCATGCGACCTAGGGATGACCGTGTCCCTCTCCACTCACTGATTGTGGCAGCGGGTCCATTCGGACCAAATATGCGGCCCACGGTGAAGTACATTATCGTGGAAATAATGAGGGAGACCCCCAGGTAATGGAGAAAGACGAAAGCTATGGCGAGGCCATTCATGGAGAGAAAAGACGGTTTATAGGCAAAGCCCCATGCTAGGCCGGTTAAATATAGGAATAAGGAGAAGAGGTAGCTGAATGACGGATCGGGGCGATGCCAGGTGTTTTTCGTTTCTAGACGGGGTATTAGGTCGTGAGTAGTTATGTGACGGGTTTTGCGAGGGGAGACTAACGTTTCTAAGAACAGTCAATTGGTTAGCTTTAGCTTCCTTTTCACGAAGTACCATAAAGATATGGGGCCACAAACATGATAATACATAGATTTAAACACCTTTTTAGGTGCAATCACAAGAGATGTCATCTCCCAAATGGCCATCTCGAAGTCCATCTGTGAGACTTTGAACAACCTATGCCACAGGCATCAGTATGCGGATAGCTTACAGAGCAGAACGGCATCATCTTACCGGCCAAAAACCTGCGGCATTCGTATAAAGGGGTTCCTATTCTGCGGCGAGGTGCCACCGAACTGTGCTGGCCCAGCATGTTGCCGGGGGACGGATATATGGGGATTCATTGGAGGAAGATGAGGGCAACTCGCCCGGGCCGAAGTTGGACTACCGCAGCATTAAAATCAAGAGGAACAAGGAAGAAAGCCCAGACCGTTCCAGTGTGTAGTGACTCTGCACACCCGTCTCCTTTGCTTGCTGGTGGGTGCTTGTTATCAACTCGAACTGTCGACTTGTTATGTTTGAAGCTCGAAGCCAGGTTGACAGCATAGGGTAGGTTGGAGAATCATCACGTGACCGTGATTCTAAAAACAGACACGCCGGCGAGGCTAAGGGGGAGCTTCGGGTTCACAGACATCGAACATCAAAGAGAAGAGGAAGAAGAGAAGAGAAGCGAGGATGGGGATGGGGATGGGGTAATGCGATACCCTTGCCCCCTTAATCGTGGCGTGCGTGGCCTTGCTAAGGGCGCTGCGTGACACAGGCGCCGCGGGATACGACTTGTTGCGTTCTGGCGGTCGAATGGACCTGCGGATAGTTAGCTATTAACTAGCTGCTACGAATGGATACTATGCCTGCTTATGCCGATTGACAGCCAGAAGACGGAATATGGATACCCGTTATAGTTCCGATGAGACAATCTTTTGATATGTCTTTTAGACTGGCTTTACCCTCTGAGTGGACAGTTGCCTATCCAACTTAGGTATACCCGGATGACCGACTCGATGAAGGCAAATGAAGGGGTTGAACCGGCTTTGTTCTACGGCTTTTGTTTTCACCGCGTCCCCTCTTTCTCCACGATAATTTCCGTCATTAGTTAAGTCGCCAGGGGCATTCACACTCGATCGACGCTTGGCCTTAGCCAGGCTGGGTCTATCAAGCGTTGAAAGACGAAGTCTACCTACTTCCTAGACGATACGATTGTGTGTTGTAGTTGCTTAGCCAACTATAACCTCCTTCTACGCTCTTCCAGTATTCCAACCAGTTGACTGTGATAAGGAGAGAAGTTATCTGTGGAGTTCATTGCAAAAAACTATCTCCGAAATGTTGCATTTGCAACATATCTAGAATCGTAACTCATCAATCATTTCCGGAGAGTTGATGAAGGCACACCTCTCTCTCAATTTCTGTCCTCCTATGACGCTATGCGGATTACGGTCGTCAATATTCGACAGCCCTTCGTTGGGGCCACCGGCAACAAACACTAGTATCTCATTGTGTTTGGAGAAGCTTTTCCGGAACCCTTTGAAGGTATTATGGCCCGGTAAACTCGGTTCTTTGGTGCTGCCAAACGTTGACCAGGATCGTGAGGCTCTATGTGATAATTCATAGTCCGATGCAGTTGGGCGTATGGGTGATCCAGGAGGTATATAAGCAGAAAGGTTGGCATAGACATATGGCAAATCGGCTCCATGCAACACCCCCAGTGCACTTGGAGCTATAGTTTGATTCCAGGAGAAGAAGTACGCATCAGCTCCTTCTGCTGCAGCATGTTCTCCAACTAGGAAGGGTTCGCATGTCATCACTATATCTCGGAAAATTCTGGCGGCGCGATAGAAGTCTCTGGATAATCCGGCAGTTTTGTTCTCGGGGAACTCATCTGTGGGATATAACTCCAGAAGGGTATCGATGTTTTTCCGGGATACGTCCGGTGCATAGGATGCAATGAAGTCCGCTACTCCCTTCGACGTTGTTATATTTGGATACACAAATCGAGTAACATCGTCCTCACACCATCCCATCATTGAGGTAACGGGGGCAAAGCGCCGCTGAGCAACCAGTGCTGACGGCGCATCAGGCAGAAAATCACCATCGACGCTGGGGAGCCATATATCACCAATATTGTGGTTAACGCCATTTTGGTATGTAGCAATAGATGCTGCGAGTAACGTCTCAGTGTCCAATTCCCGTAGACATGCTAATGCCGCTTCCGAGTTGTAGTCTCCGGATGTGCAATTTGCCTTGTCCGTCACTAGCTCCATTGCTGTGCTCGTGAAATTGCCGGTGATGCCGGGCTCAAGCACTTGACTCTGACAGATGCCCTGCTGGTATGGAACTGGCTGCTTCCCTCCATATGCCAACATCTGCATGCCGACGGATACGCCTGGCTACGTTAGAATGGATGTCTAAAAGAAGGGTGTGGAATCATGGGACAAGAATACCTCCTGAAGACTGTCCGAATATTGTTACCCTATTCGGATCACCCCCAAAGGCGGCAATGTTGTCCCGAACCCATTCGAGTGCCAATCGTTGATCTCTCAGAGCTGCATTCTCTGATCGCTGAGATCTTAGAGCCGTGGTCTGAGCAAATCCGAACACTAGTATTCGCCTTAGAACAGGGGGTCTCTTTTGGCTTTTTGAGAAGGGGGTGTATACTCACCTCCTAGACGATAGTTCATCGCAACGTGGATGATTGGACGACCATTGGCCACCGACTCCTTGACCATATTATCAGCGTGCCACCTCGGATCCTGATTATGTCCTACCCAGTAACCCCCGCCGTAGATGGTCCCCATAACCGCCAGCTTGTCATGGCTCGTCATGTTCCTCGGCCTTCCGATATTGAGGTTCAAGCAGTTTTCCGAAATTACCAGCTTACCCCGTGAGCCAGCACGTAGCTCCTGGGGACAAATTGGCCCATATACAGTAGCATTGATATGGCTCCCCCGTGGAGGAACAACGGCCACTGGTGGTTTGAAACGATTTTCGCCCCCCGTATCATGGCCAAACGGGATACCCAGGAACACTTCTATTCCGTTGCGGTCCAAGCCAGTGTATGTTATCTGCCGCCCTTTGTCGACAACCATGGGTCTGGCAGCCGCAATGGCAGCTGTCAGCGTCAAGATCCATAGAGTGACAAAACCGTATTTGGCCATATTGAAGAGGGAGGGCTAGATCTGCTAGCAACCAACTTTGCCTGTAGCATTGTAGAAACTGGGAGTAACGGGGCCGCAGACAGCTCTTATATATATGGCTTTGGTTCTACCCCCGTCTACAGCCGTAAACATAACGGGGCAAGCAGTGCTCCTACTCTTGCCGCACCACCCGTACGATAATCATTAGATATACGGCAGTTAGCACGAAAGCTGAAGATCCGATTTACGGGGATACCTATGTATAAACAGTCAACCCCGCGAATTTTACTAGGATTAATATGCGTTTACTGGGGATATCTCGGGCGAAATTTACTCACTGTCGAATAACACCAAAAGTGAGGCCTGTCTCCCTCCGTTCAAGCCCTCAAAACGCTTCCACCATTTTGAACCGCTATTGTTACACGCCGCATATAGCTTTGGAGGTATATCGGCCATGCTGTTCCAGGTCGAAGCCTAGACAGAATACTTATGCCATTGAGATCCCGTTTCTCTTCGGCCGAATTGCGTGCCAGGTTAGCCCTTGTATCCAGGATGTAGGACTGAATTCGTTGATCTGATCTGCAGGCCGCCATCGACGGAAACACTCCCGGGGCCAGGAAGTTATGTGAGTTTATTGGCGTAGCAGGGAGAATTGGCGGTAGTAAAGAGCATGAAGTCGACTTTGTAGCTGCGAGATAATCTGCGTACAGCTTCTGGAGAGCAGCTTTCCGTCATGACTTCATTGTCACGCAGCTGTACTTGTCGCTGAAGAACAAGCCAGAAGTTGATTCCACGTCTGAGTTTGCAATTCCATTAGTTAACTGACAGTGTTTATCCTGGAGAACGAAGTACGCCTTTGATACCCGCGGCCTGCGGATATGCTGGTATGTTGGTCGGTGAGCCGGTCTTTGACAAGGACTAGAGCGTCCTTTGCAGCGTTTGTTCTTCCTAGAGATGGATACCTCTGCTCTCTCTCTCTCCCTTTGGCCGTATATTTTCACAGATAGCCACAGCTTGACTGTCTTTACGGCGTCATCGAGTCGCTGTTTTGCACAGAGGAAAAACGAAGCCGTTGGTCGAAAGATAGAAGGGCCATCAAAAAGTACTGACATGATCTGGATGTTGTCTTTTATACCTATTTGGATAGGCTATATCTTATAGATGGTCATTGAAATAACCATCCACGCAAATATCACTCCAAGAGGGCCATAATATATATAATTATCAGCACTTTGGCAGCATCCTGGTTTATTCGTATGTAAGTATCCCGAGCTCGACCACGATACCCGTTTCTAAAGCTAATAACTATGATGCAGCTTGGTCAAACCGGCCTGATATGTCGAAATGCACAGCTGCAGAGGGCACTTCAAGACCATCTACGAGGTGCAACATTCGGCATTATTGACCCGGTTGTAGGTGGACATGTCTTTGAGACTACCGTTAGTCGAAGATCCTATCATTCCGGTCCTTTCTAGAGCTAACATTGAAGTAGACAATACCCCGAGACTACTCCTTCAAACGCTGCGGGATAATCAACACTTCTATGCACTGGTTACGGAGTACTCCATATAGGGATAACCCCTTGTTTTGACCCCTTTAGCCGCAAGTGCTTCCAGGATAGTCAGCCAGCCAAATGTTGGTAGCCATGGGGCTCAGATAACCACTGCTGCTGGACTGGGGGGCCACCGACTCCGACTGACAGATCAAGAAGACAGAGACAACGCATCTGGATCTCCGCTGGCCATGCCATGTCATGTTTATGCCAACATGCAGGCAGTTCGTATCCTGCAGAGAGTCGAGCCAGACAAGATGCAAGCAGATGCACATCTCCATCTCAATCGGGCATCAGATGCATATATCAACACTCCATCGTCTCACTGATATGTGCCCCTTATAGTCTGGACCAAAACTTCTGGATTAATCCCTCTTATCCATGCGTTCCTCGCTGCCGGTGCCGAATCAGCCATTCAGCCCAGCCCCTTTCCTGCACCTGTTGGCTCGACTCGACGTCGACTCCGTCGTGCATGCGAGGTGCATCGCGGATCTCTCTGCAATCCCCCCAAGGCCGCCGCCGCCCGCCATCTCATCGCCGTTCGCCTGCTTCTTCTTCCTTGTTCCCTGTAAGAAGAATAAACGAAAGAGAAAGTCGATAGATAGTAGGAGAAAACGCCCCCTGTATCGGCTGATACCGCATGTAACTCTGGCCTGCGGAGGAGCATACAGCGCTAGTCCCGAACAGGGCAAACTGACCTCCCCCTGTCGGTAATACGAATACTGCGTCAACGTTCTTCTTCTTCTGCGCTGAAAAAGGAAAAAGGAAAAAGTTGGTCGAAGGAAAAAGAAGCAAAAAACTTCAAACTCCAAACCCTCAAACGGCCCTCGAACGTCTTCCAAACGCCCTCGACCCTCGACTCCAGCGAACCGCCCGCCCTGCTGCTCGTCGCCGTCGTCTGCTGCTCGTCCATCCCTTGTGCCACCGGGCAGGGGATCGCAGGGTCTCTGGAGCAAGTTGGCAGCCGTTTTTTACGCTTTACGCTTCCCGCTACCCGCCGTTCAAGCCCTCGTCCTGCTCGCATCCCTGGCCGGCCTCGCTCCACCTGGCTGGCTCTCTCTGCTTTGCTTCTCTCTCTTCTTTGCTCTGGCAGCGAAGCATCCAACTCGGAAAGGTCACCGTCGAGACCGCAGACAACAGGATTGAAAGGAAGCTGGCTTCGATAACCGGCGTGGGAGACAAGAAGACGCAGAGGAAAGACGGCCATCATCACCATCATCCCTTGACGCAGATAGTCCCTCCCCCCTCCTCCTTCGGTAGATGCTTGAAGTCGGCGCCGGGGCTTCTGCTTGCTTGCCAGGTTTCTTTCAGACCTCTTTTCCGGTTTGGAGATATGCATTGAGCCGTCTCCTTGCCAGTGGCACCTGGTTCTGTTCCCTCGCATCCAACGACTTCTTCTCCCTCGAACTTTCTCCCCCGGGAGAGGCTACCAAAAAGACCACAGCCGGCCCGCAAGAGCCATATTCTCCCTTTCGACTGCCAACACAAGACGGCCGTCATACACATCAGATATCATGCCCTATTCCTACCGGAACCCTTTGTCCAGGGCTTCTCGACACCCTGATCACCGTCCGCAGACGCCACCCCAGTACCGCAACGAGGCCGTTTCGACTGGAAGCCGCCAACACGTTCGACCCTCCTTTCCTGAAACATTCCTCGACGACTACACCCCAATTGACCGCCATAATAACAGTCACGGCGATGCTCAGGATGGGGACTCTGTCGACGAAGAAGAGCGGGATCCACACGACTTGTCCCTGAATCCGGCTCTCGGTGTGCGCTCGTCGGTCGTAGATAATATGCTGCTCTCCCTCGACCAGTTCTCCGCCTCCAACGCCGCAGATTGTTCATTCGACGACAGCCTCCCTTACGACTCTCCTCACCGGCAGCAGGAGAACTTCTCGGCCTATTCCTCCTCCTACCATCACCACTCGAACAACAATAGTAATAACGATAATATTATCGCCAGCTCCGCCAACGGGAGGAACACCGGCACCAACAGCACCAGAATCAACAACCACTACCATAGCGGTGGCGAGAATACCCGGTATCGATCTCACACCCTCTCCTCTTCTGTCTCGTCGGACGTGGAGACATACACTCAGCGCAGCAGCCACGGCGAGAGTCACCGCCCCCAAAACCACCACTGGTCAAACAGCAGAGGATATCGCAGCAATAGTAACTCGAACAAGCAGCCCACGATTCGGCACGTCGATGGTGGCTCTGAGGGAGAACGGTCGAGCTATAGGAGTAAAGTGTACGATTCTCAGCGAGCAATTGGCTCCAATGACCATTCCCAGGGTCGGACAACCCCTCGCTTTGTAAGGAGAGAGAGCACCGGGAGCGCCTCATCTAGCATTGACCTTAACGAGATGCTTGCTACCACGTCTATCTATGGAACACGAAGATCGGCCAGCTTTGACTACGGTTCTACCTTGCCGTCACGAGCCAATGGGAGAGACACCTCCTTTGGTCACCGTGATACCATGATGCAGTACGATGATATGAACGCTGCCCCGACCCCGACAGTCCTGCTAGGTCCTAGGAAAGAATTCGCTCCTCCGGTCTTGCCTGATCATGCCAGCATCATTCATTCTTCCACTCCTCCGGACACCGCCTCCCGAACCCCGACTTTGGCTCACAAGAATAGCACAAGGTCCGCGCGAAGCATGTACTCCAGGAAGAACAAGAGTGACACCTTGGGGACGTCGACAATCAGAGGTCGAAGTGACGAGTATAATAAATATTTCGGGGACTCGCAGGATCAAATTCCTCCTGTGCCCGCTTTGAACCAGGCGCCGGCAGCTCCCAGTCCTACCATAGCGCGCTCAAAGCAACCACTTCCCACCAATTTCCCCGTTGAAAGCCTTAATACGCCTCCTTCAAAGGAGCGTCAGGGGTTCTTCAGACGGGTCTTTGGCTCCTCCAAGCAATCTTCTTCCCCCTCACAACAGTCCGATCTGAGCCCACATTCGACCCGGGATAACGAGAGCGATCCCTCCTCCAGACACGATAACAACGCCTCACATCAGCAGAGACCCTACAAACCGTCCCGCCTTCCAAGCGATCCCTCGACAGTCACCAATTCAGCGGCGCGCGAGAACCCGCCGGTGGTAACGAAGAAGCCCTCGTCATTTTTCCGACGTCGCAAAAAGTCCATAGTTGAAAATACGCCTCCACCCATGCTTCCACTCTCGAATCTAAGCTCTACAGACGTATCTAAACCCGAATCTCAGGGCCCCGAGAAATTGAGGATCAGTACTGCAACGGATTCTATTCGCACAGAAAGTCTCAGCAAGGCTATGAAACCGTACCTGTCAGACATGGATTCTCCCAAACATTCGCCCAAGCATTCGCCCAGGGAATCGCCGAAACCCTCCAGCCGCGGCGGTCGCAAGTCACGAGACCGGCAAGAAACCGACGAGTCTGATATGGGATCGCCTAGGAAGAGAGAAAAGCCCCGGGTCAAGGAGGCTGAAATCCAGGCTGCTAAGAATCTGCAAAAACTGGGCTATTTACCTTCCTCTAAGCACTCCCGTCGAGCTACGGGTGCGTCAAAGGGAAAATCTAGCTCGAGGTCCCACTCACGGGCCACCAACCATGACGGCTCATTCCTGGCAGACAGCAGCGGAAATGAAGGGTTGAGCTCAAGACAATCCGGAGACAAGCGATCGCGCAGACCGCAGACAAGTCCCGATCCTCCCGCTCATCAATCCGACCATTCTACTCCAGGACCCAAGCATGATGTCGTTCTCTCGGACCGGGTAAATGGCGGGAAATCCCAGAGCGGTGACCCGAATTCTAGCTCCTTATTGGAACCAGCTCCCTCTTCAGCAAATTCGAAGAGCAACAACAACCAGCAGACCTCAGCTCCCGCCAGCCCGAGAAGCATGCAGTTTGAGCCCACTCCCTCCAGACAGAAACAATCAGGTCTCCATATTGATACTTCTAGCAAAACCATATTTACGACAGAGAAAGATAAATCTCCCAGAATATCAACATCAACATCCATCACATCTAACTACCACACTGCCCAGAGCACCCCTGTTCCCAGCAGTGACGAGAATCTCGCCTGGGGAAATACAGCTATGGCACCACTGCAGGGCAGTACGGACGCAGCTGGTGACGGGCTAGACGAAAACACGCCCAGCCCTGAAGAGAGACAACAGGCTCAGAAGATATTTGACAATAATGACGAGGAATTGGCTGCTGGGAAATACACGGCTGCCTGGCTGGGAACGCCGGATAGAGTGATGCTTCGAAAGGCGTATATGGATCTCTTCGACTGGTCAGATATGAATATCCTCTCGTCATTGAGGAGTTTATGCACCAAAATTGCATTGAAGGGCGAGGCCCAGCAAGTGGACAGAGTGCTGGATGCGTTCTCATGCAGATGGTGCGAATGTAATCCAAACCATGGATTCAAAGCAACCGGTATGTTATAACCCACTCGTTCTCTCCCGGACGAAGTTGTGTGTGCGTGTGCGAGTCAGAGGCTAATAATAATAACACTGCAGATGTTGTCCATACCATATCCTACTCCTTGCTACTACTCAATACCGATCTTCATCTTGCCGATATTGACCAAAAGATGACCAAGCCGCAGTTTATTAAAAACACTATGCCCACCATTCAACGAGTTGTAATTGAAGCTGCTCCGGAAGCATTCAGCACAGCTCAACCATCGAAACCCCAAACTAAGCAGAACGCTGAATTGGATAGAACAGGCCATACGAAAGCTTCTCCGGTACCGCTGGAGAAGCCGCCTAGTCACTCACCCACGGCAGCTGAGAAGTCAGATGAACCACCAACCATCGATGTTCCCATCATTGAGCATCCTAACATACCACCTCCCCGTCTGTCAAGCCGTGCCTCGTTCCTCGAGACAGGTCATGGCATGCAGTCCCTGGCTGGCCCACTGGTCTCAACACCATTCAACGGGACGATGAAGGCATGGGAGGCTCAGATCGAGACAGTACTCAAGGACTACTACATCTCTATCCATAAACAGAAACTCCCTCTTCGAGGCGTCACTACGGGAAGTGATGAGCATATCTCTGCTCCTGGTGGATTCCTTACGCTTACACATAACATGCTCCGAAGAACTCCCAGTACGATCAGTCGAACTGGCGCAGGAGAGACGTACCGTGGCCGAGGCGCTGAAAACCGTCTGAATGCAGCCCGGTGGTCCTCAAAAGCAAGATCTCGCCCTCGTCTTTACCCACCGTCTGCCATGGGTTCGAGCCGTACAAGCCTAGACGACCAGTCGTTTGTCTGGTCGCCGTCTGGTTCGAGCACTTGGAGTAAGAACTCTCTTGGAAAGACCTTGACCTCGATGTCGGTTGACTCTCTGGGATCCGAGTATCCTCGCGGTGACTACCAGCAATCCATTGGGTTTGCAAACGCGTTGAGCCATGCCATCATCCGTGAGGATTCAGCTCATTCAATAGCGCCCTCAGAAGATCCCGCACGAGTTGCCATGGTTCTTGAAGACGAGAGCCTCGAGCTTGCTGGTGCACCTTGGGCAAAGGAAGGAAGTCTGAAGCACAAACACCATCTCGACTCGATCGACAAGCGGGCCAAGGACAGGAATTGGAACGAGACCTTTGCCGTCATCCAACGAGGCTGGATGCGTCTTTTCTCGTTCAATTCCCACAATAAGTCCAGTCGTCTGAAGCCCAAGCAACGCCAGAACGGCGGAATAGTAGTCGGAGGCGGCAACTGGATGGAAAACGCAGACGAGACGTGGAAGTTCCTCCTCCGACATACCATTGCCAGCGCCCTTCCGGCTCCGGGTTACTCCAAGTCACGCCCTCACGTATGGGCTCTCAGCCTGCCGACTGGTGCCGTGCACTTGTTCCAGGTCGGCACGGCAGACATCGTGAAGGAGTTCGTCTCGACGGCCAACTACTGGAGTGCCCGGCTGTCCAAGGGCCCGCTCTTCGGCGCTGTCAGCAACATCGAGTACGGTTGGAGCGACGCCGTCATCAACAACGCCGTCTCCAGCATCGACGACTCCAATATCCCGAGCAGCGCTCCATCGTCCAGCGGCTCGGCTCATCTTCCCCGACCCAGTCTGCAGAGCTCTATCCGCAGCTCAATTGATCAGCAGAGCGTCCGCCCTCGCCTGCCAGCCGACCGGATCATGCTCAGCGACTGGCGGCCGCCTCAGCAGAGCATGATGGCTTCCACCTCCTCCGAAGCGGAACAGCTGGAGACGCTCCGCAGCTACGTGAAGCATGTGGAGCAGGAACTCCAGCGCCACAACGAGCTACGTCCGGCTCTCATGCTCGCCTTCACGCCGAAACACGCAAACTACTCCAAGGCCCTGCATAACTGGGAGCGCAAGTCTTCGTATCTGCTTCGCGAGATAGTCAAGTTCCGCACCTACATTGACAGCCTGGTGTGGGCAGAGACGATGAGGCAGCGGATCTACCAGGCCGACGCAGCCAAGGAGAAAGAGCTGGACACTGGCGACAACCAAGATCCTGTCGAGGCTTGATCTCACCTTCGACTATCTAGATCTCTTCTCTACATGCTGTCCTTATCCTTTTACTGTCCTCTCCCCTTCCCTTCCCTTCCCTTCCCCTCCCCCCTGAGCCACCCACGGCGTGCCTTTAATACACCTTCATGACTACCCTAGCTCCTTTTTAATGCCTTCTAACGGCCGATCCACCAGCATTCTCCAGTCCAAGCGACTTTGCCTTCCTTCTTACCAGCCATCCTTACTTAAAGCAAGTCCTGGAGTTGTCTTCTTTGCCTGTATATCTTTTATAATCCATCTTGTTTCCAAGGCCTGTACATATAATCTGCTTCACATAAGAACGAGTTTATGAGAGTTTACCATCACTATCCATCCTATCCTATCACTGCTGCTGCCGCCCGTCCAGCCAGCTTCCAAAGGTCCCCGTCCCTGAACTGATCCCTGTATAAATAATATCAACAAGAAGGCCGTCGTATTAACACGATCTAACGCTGCAAAGGTCGGCGGCCGCCCCTTGCATCGCCTGCGCTAGCTCGAGCCTAGCAAGGATTTTGACATTGCAAAAAACAACAACAACAACAACAACAAAACAACAACCAACAGCCATAACCCTCACCGCAAGCGAGCAAGCACCTTCGCAACGCCCGCTCCCCCCTCGGACCCGCTGTCGTATGCTGAGGTGCCTCGAGGCCGCCTGCGCACGCTCTTCTAGAAGCTCTTCTGGCGCCTCGACTGGCCAACCGGGAGTCGCTGGCGATGCGCTGTCTCCAGTAGGTCGACCGGCTGGACGCAAGACGCGAAGAAGCAAAGAAACCCGCCCTGCAGCACAAAACTTGATGCGAGCGAGGAAGAAACCGAAAAAGGAGAAACAAGCTGCTACAGTCCTAGCATTCAGCCATTAACTAGTTATTACGACGGGCTAGCTGGAACTGCTCCCTGTCTCTCGTTTCCTCCGATCCGCAGCGATGTCAGACGTTCCGCTGCCGCCTTCCTCTCCCCCGTCTGTTACCCCAGCGCCGCACGACGAGCAGCAGCAGCAGCAGGACGATTACGACTCGAGCAGCTTGCTGCCGCCTCTCCCTTCTCACGATGACGACGATGACGATCTAAACGAGGACAGTGTCCAGCACTATGCGAACGATTACGACCGTGACGACTCGAATCTGCCTCCCTCCGGCCTTGATGACCCCGACACCAGCCTGAACCGCACGCTGAACGAGGAGCGCGAGATGCACAGGAAATTGATGGATATAGAGTCCAGCTTTCTGCCGGAGCCCTCGACGCTGCATGTCGGGGGAGCTGCTGCGGCTGGGAGAGACGACGATATGTACCCGGCCGGAGCGGATGCACCAAGCACACCACAGAAGACGGAGAATATTGAAGTCCAGGACTCGTTGATATCTCCAGAAATACCAAGAGATATGTACAAGACACCTGCGCCAGCCCGGACAGTGGATCCGGAGCCCTCAATGGTCGATCCGGGGAACCAGACGTTGGAAGGGGACAGTTTGGTTGGAATCAATACTTCTTCACTGGAGACCATATCAACTCCCCCGACCACTGCTGCTGCAGCTAGAACGGTTTCACGGGTTATATCGGCCGCAAGCAGCAGGTCCGGAAGGTTCGGGGACTCTGTTGGTGAAGAGCAACAAGCACATGGCCATGGGCACAGCTTTGAGGATGAGGGATCGCACACGGAGAGAGAAGTTGACATTGAAGCTACTCCACGCAAGTCTCGCACGCAGATTGTTAACCAGTCTCCGCCTCTCTCTCGGTCTTTCCAGAGCGTCAACACGGATGATAACGACCTCAGTCAGACGGGTGGTTTCCGGGGAGCTGCAGATTCGATCGAGCTACAACGGACGAGACCCAAGTTTCTAACTAACCGCCAGTCCTCATACCGCCTGTCCACGTCTTCCGTTGCTACGGCTAATACGGACGGCGCCCTCAGTGATGCTACAATGGGAATGGACTATGCTCTACAATCAGGCGGTGCACTTCCGTCAAACGGTGGAAGAGCGTCACACGGTCATGAACCAAAAAGGGACCTGTCAAGGTCCATCAGTCTAGGGAGCATGGCATCTGGCATTTCAAATCTGAGCGATGACCATCCTTATGAGAGGAGGATTTTTAGCGGAGTGTCTGAACTGAGTCTTCATACCCTGAATGAAGAGGAATCAGCCTCCCAACGGCCAGTATCTCCGGGAACTACCGTCAAACGGGGCGATGAAACTGCTCCCATGACGCCAAAGCCGAAAACTACCGATCCATCCTCCCCTCCTTCAACTGTCTTGACGCAGATACAGAACCGCCAGCCTCCCAGTACTGTGAAAAAGTATCAAGAAACCGCAGCACCGTCGCCAGATAAACGATCTGTAAGCCGGACACCAGGCTTTGGTCGAGGAAAGAATATGACATTGAAAGAACAAAGTAGCACTATCGATCGACTCTCAAAAGAGAATTTTGACCTCAAGATGCGTATCCATTTCCTTAACCAGGCATTAAATAAACGGTCAGAAGATGGCATTAAAGAGATGATTTCTGAGAACGTCGAGCTGAAGTCTGATAAAATTAAAGCCCAAAAGGACAACCAGGCTTTGAGAAGGACAATTCGCGAGCTTGAAAGACAGCTGAAGGAAAAAGCTGATCTCGCCGATGAGAATAAGGATGAACAGGCATCCGAAGCTGGGAAGCGAACTATAGACGAAGAGGAATTCCTATACCTGCGTGAACGACTCGAAACATATGAAGTTGAGATTGAACGACTCAGGGCTGAGAACATCACCCGAGAGAGCGAGAAGAGAAAGCTGGCTGAGATGGTGAAGGCGCTGGGAGATGGCAGAAGCGGTATATCAGACTCCGGTGCTCGGGAGGAACGGGTAGGTCTCGCTTTTCCTTTATTTTCAATGAAGTCATTATATCCGTCTTTGTTTGTTCCAATACTTACTTGCATTAGGACATGTGGAAAGACATATTGGAGGCCGAAACTGCGGCTCGTGAACAAAGCGAAGAAGAGAATAAGCGTCTTCGCAACCAGATTCTCCAGTTGGAGAATGACATATCTTCTCATCAGTGCCGAGAGACTCGTTACCGCAAAGGACACCAAAGCTTCTCTCAAGTCGGCTCTGACTACGAGAGTTCTCGTAGCTATGCAACCTCCAACCCAACTAGGGAGGACTTTGAGCTGCTGAGGCAGGAAAACAATGCACTCCGTCGAGAAGTAACTGCTCAGACTTCTATGTTGACGTCTAGAAACCGTGAGAAGGAAAAGCTCTACCAGGAAATTGAGGATTTGAAGCTTGATCGACGCAATGAAGGTCGCTCCATCGCTGGCGATAGCATCTTCGACCGTTCTGCTTCAAGAGCACAATCCAGAGCCATGTCACAGGCGAGTGACAATGATCGTGACACGCTTGAAAATAGGAACGGCGAACTTCGGGACCAAGTGTCAGCTTTGAAATTGGACAATCAGGGCCTTCGTAGTCAATTGGACGAATACGCAAATGAGCTAAGTTCCGTGGAACATGATTATCAAGCAGAACTGGATCGCGTAAGCCAGGAGTTACGAGACCTTCAAGCCCAGCGTGACCAGGCCCTTCACGCCATTGAAGAGCGTGAGGCGGAATTACAAGAACTCAAGGCAGCAGCACAAGAGGAGCTCGATATCTTGGGAGAAGAGCTTGACCTTAAACATGAAGACTGCCAGCGCTTGGAGGTCGAAGTTCGAAACCAGCAGGAGAATTTGGATGCTCTTCAAGCGGAGGTCAGATCCGCTAATGAAGGTATTTCCCGGCTTGAAGAAGACGCACAGAGTAATCTACTCAAGTACAAGGCCGTACAGCAAGAGCTGGATTACGTTAACCAAGAGATTGACTCTATGGAAAGGAGCCTGGTGGAAGCCAATAACAAGGTCCAACGATTGACGGTTCAACAAGAATCCAGTCAGAATGAAATTGCCTTTTTGCGAGAGGAGCAAGATGGCGATAAGATCAAAATTGGCGACTTGGAGGCTGAGCTGAGATTCGTCCAAACCAGCCTACAGAGCGAGAAGGAGAAAACGAACGAGCTTGACAGACAACTTGCTGACGAGCGATACCAGCATGAGATGGTAAGCAGCAAAGAAAAGCAAGAAGTGCAGCGCATCATAGATGATCTCAACCGTGAGTCCACGGCATCGAAGGAAGAAATCCGCAAACTGAAGAAGAACCTATCTTCCCGTGAAGTTGAGGCCACAATGTGGAAAGATCGCTTGATGGAGCTTGAGAACAGTCTACGTGAAGCACTTGGTGACCTTAACGGCACCCGTTCAAGTCTTCTCACGTCAATTACAAAACTGCAGAAAGAACTTGAGTCTACCACTCTCGAGCTGGAGAGTGTCCGCGCCAGTCTAGACGAAAAGGAGGCACTCCTTCGAAATCGCGATGCACTCCTTGAGAGCCACGGGCTTGAGACCCAAAAATTGGCCGACCTCCTAGAGCGTGAAAGGCAGGCCCGTCGTGCCGATAAACATTCCTTTGAACAGTCCCTCAAGTCCCATCACCAGGCTTCTCGAACTATTGTTCAGAACAATTCTCGAATCACGGACTTGGAGGGTGCTCGCAATCAAGACCGGAAACGGTTCAACCACCTTGAACAACAGTACAAGGACCAGTTGAATGAGCGAAATGTGATGTTCCTTACCTTGTGGAAACGATTATCTGCTATGTGCGGGCCTGACTGGTCACATTCGAACAGTCTTATCAATGGCAATCTCCCTAGTCAGGAAGTCATTGGAAACATGCTGTTCTGGCCTGGATTCAGCAAGAATTTGCTTCTGGCAGTGAAGACGGTGGAAAATTCGATAAATGGATTCAAGTCCCGTGTTAGAACTGTGGAGCGGAACCTGATGAAAGAGTACCAGACGTTGGAGAACAACATGAATGCTCGAATTAAGAAATTGGATCGTTTGGAAGAAATTGTTCGGCAGATGCAGAGCAACCCTAGACGGTCTAACACTCCTCCAAATACAAACGCCGAATTAGCAAAGCTGAAGGGAGAGAACAGGCTTCTCAAGGCCGAGCTTAACCTTCTACAATCTCACTCCCGAGCTAAGGTTGCCAACGATAGTTCTGCACGAGGACAGCCGTCAAGAATGGCGAGCTCAAGGTCAGTCGGGTCATCCCTTGCAAGATTCAGCACAGGGTCAGAACAAGGGACCCCAGCCAACACACGAAGCGGAAGAAGCAACAGTTCTGTCTCTCGCGGCTCTTCAAATGTTGCTCAGCCATCTCCCTTTTCATCAAGTACCACACTTGCAAATAACCAAGGCGGCTCGGAAGTTTCCTCTCACCACCATGGTTCCGGGCCTAGTCATGGAGGATATCATCTATCTCCCAAGAGCGAGGCCAATCAGGATAGGTGGATACAACGTCTGCGAGATCTAGAACGACGGCTGAAGGCGGAGCGAGAAGCACGACTGTTGGACCGCTCTGGAGCCCGAGAAAGACTAGCAGAACGTAATGCAGAGAATGAGAAACTCCGTGCAGCCCTAGAAAGGGAACGAATGAATCGAGTTGCCAGTTCCTTTGGGACTGATGGAGGTGACGAACCCGATCGACACCCACGCACACCGGAGAGAGCCCGACGCCATGACAACAACAGTCGAGATAGGGGCAGTCGAAACAAGGGGAGAGCTGATAGCAGGTCAAGTGGAACAGACGTTGTAGTAATTGACCACGGATATGAGCCTGATTCTCGTGGGCACAGCGAAGGCCGAAGCACCCGCTCAGGCAGTTATGACGGTGAAGGCGATGACGATGACGACGGTACGGGTACAGACGATGACGGTGGTTTATGCGTTGAAGTCGTGGTGTAATGATTATGTCCTTTTGGTATCCTCTTTTTTGGGCGTTAATTGTTCTGGCGAGACTTCTAGTTCTTGGATGTCTATTTCTTCTCCCTTTATTTACACGACATGCCCTTATATTATATTGTGGTGCCTCACGTTTAGCGTGTTAATGATAATTGGTATCCTTTCTTCGGCGTACCCGGTTTAGAGCATAGTGAATATTATGATGCATTTTCATTCTTGTGTATATTTCTAATGGTCATTTCCATATCCAAGTGGGTAGAAGCGGTTTCTATCTCAGCGATACCTTTAAGGAGAAGTCAATAATTCCAACACCCTGGTGGATGCTGCTTGTAGACAGGATATCCACATCATCACACACAACCTTTGCAGCGTTGGTCTCGTTCAACCCGCCGCTGATTTCCACAAGGAAACTTCCGCGTGGTTTGCCCTTCGCCTCCCACTCGTCCTTCAGCTGCTTTGCCGCAGCCCGCACTCCGTCAGCAGTAAAATTATCCAGCATGATAACATCAGCACCTGCACTGATGGCAGCATTTGCCTCTTCGATGCTACGACATTCTACTTCAATCTTGGTAGAAAAGCCGGCAGTTGCACGAGCAGCTTGGACTGCAGAAGGTATCGCTTTGGCAATGGTGCTTACATCTGCACTGGGTGTTTCACTTGCACCTGCGTTGGCCTGGGTCTTATTATGACACGCCCAGACGTGGTTATCCTTTAACATAGTCATGGAGCTGAGATCGTGGCGGTGAGGGTCAGCACCGCCAACGAGAATTCCATATTTCTCAACGATACGGAATCCTGGCGTTGTTTTGCGGGTGCCTGCCAATATACCTTTCCAGCCCTGGTCACGAAGGATGGTAAGCAGGGCTGCAGTCCTGTCATAAATTGTTAGAATAGATTAGATGATATGAAAACCGTTAAGGTGTAATCACTTTGTTGCAATTCCAGAGCATCGAGCTAGGATGTTCAAGGCTACTCGTTCGCCAAGGAGGAGTTTTCTCATCGGTCCTCGCACAATGGCACAAACGGTGACTGGCTCGATGCGGTCACCTTCCTTGACGTTCCAGTCAACACTACACATAGCATTAGCATTATTCGGTGATATTTTGAGGGGGTCGTATATCAAGTCTTAACAAACACAACAGAATAACCTACGTGCAGCCTAGCTGAGCAAATACTTCATTCACAAAGGGAACGCCAGCCACAATTCCCTAATATACCATAAGGGTTAGAATTAGCCAACTTCTTGACTTCAGTATCTTAAATATGACATCCATAAAGATAGTACTGGGACAAAAGAAGTAGCAAATAACAATAGTAACCAAGCTGCCAATTACCGAAGATCATAGATCTACACCAGTGGCCACCGCATACATAGTACTATGAAAGCAAGAACAGCAGCGCACATTAGCATACCTTGCTTTTCCCCAGGAGCCTTGCTTCTCCCTCAGCTTCACCAACGACGAAGCCTCCATAGTCGAAGCTGGGACAGTCTTCCTCAAGCCATGTTGATATGATACGCTTATAGTTAAGGGGCAACAAGTGGCTTAGGTCTCCATGTGCGGCTGCCATGACTAGCTGCTGCACTGATTATTCACAGTAATGTCACTAAATATGTATCCAGCCCACGATCCGTATAGCCGCGCCTCCACCAGAGGATCAATCAGAAATGCCAAAGCTAATGGTCAAATGTAACAATCGAATATCAAATTTGTCTCTTTGATGTCGTTCAACTTTCGGCTTCTGTTTTTTTCGGCTTTTTTTTGGCGGACGAGGCGATATTCACGTGATGTCGGCGCGGAGGGAAAGAAACTCCGATGTCCCGATATCATGTGACGGATATAAAACCTTAAATGCGAACGGACGAAAAAAAGTCAAAAAAGGAAACTTTGAGAGCAACTTTCGACTTTGACATCAAACATCGACATCATCATGCATGGGAAGCCCGCCCTTGATATCCACTTTCAGGGCATTTTGCAGCCCGCATAGGGACAGCGGCATGAGTTTTGCATCTCATTCTTGCTCCATAACTAACGGGCATGGGTCTCAGGGTGGAATCAAACCCACTTCACGCATTATTAATTGTCTATACTCTGGGCAAGAGTTCCGTTCAGCTCTCTGGAACATCTTTGTTCCTTCGAGAACTCTGGCTGACGGTGTCAGCTCGGGCCCGAGAGCCGCAAGGGCACGGGAAAGCGGCTATCAAAGTTTGTCCGGAATAGAAAAAGTCAACACCCGAGTACCTGCGTCTCGACATTATTGTTTCAAGAGTTCCTGGTGAGAGAGAGAGATTGGACCTTGAGATACGGAGTACTCCTGGGCAATTCGGAGAGTCCGAAGATATGCTTAATGAGCGCACTGCTGGATAGCAAGCACGGCTGTGATGAGAGCTCCACCGCCGTCAACGTCCTCGGTCCAATGTTAACCAGTTGCTCAGAGGACAACTGTACATGTACTCCGTACGTCTATGCACAATGTACACGAATGAAGTTATAAATGAGAAATGGACTTGGCTGGGAAGCCTGATGAGATTTGCTTGCAAGGCAGAAAGAACGGATCCTCAGCCTTCATGGCTGGACAATACGCCTTTCGCTGGGCGCGGCTGAGGATGCATGTGTCCTTGCACATTAGTTCTAGGCGTGTATAAATCAATTCGTCGAGGACTTGGGAGTTTTGACAGTTAAACAGCAGCAATGTTGGGAAGATTGCCTTGCCATGTGTCAAGTCCTTAAAGGGAGGATATGATGAGGTCATCATTCAGCTCAGCGGGATTTGGATGGCTTTCGTATTCGGGAAGAGACCAAATCAAAGATCTTTACGTCTAATACGATACGAATCATCGTACTCCGTATCCTCCCCCAATCGGGCCGTGTCTGTGCATCTCATCCTATCGGAGGAGTTTGCTCCCAAAGGGTGGAAGTTGGGAGCTTCACGACTCCATTTGCAGTTAAGTATGTCTTGAACAGTTGTGCAAGTGCCGAAAAGTTACTGGTACATATGTATGGGAAGTGACACATACTCTGATCCTCCGTATCATTGTATTTGCAAAAATGAGCTGACTGTAATTCAGTTACCAGATATACAGGAATGCATAAAAATGGCCGAATTGTACACCTCGGTCGAATTTAGAATCTCCACCCTTCATGACGGAGTTAAGAGGCTCCAATCGGTGTTTTATTTAAACCGAGAAATGAGGGAGTTAATCTTATCTCTCAGGTAGGGATGTTGACGTACAAAAAGCAAAACGAACGAGGTGCGCTGAGCTTGATAGCTCTATAATAAATCCAGCCACCAGCAAAGAAAGGGTACATAACCAGCGATGTACCCACGCTATTGGAGGGATATAGAGGTGGATAAAAGAATAGTTGAAGGGAAGAACAGGTGGGTTATGCAAAGATTTATGAACGGAGTAACTTCTTTGTGCGCGGTAGACACCTGTCTACTGCTTCTTGGTTGCATAGATGCCTATGCCATTCCCCTCCGAGTCCTGAAGATGCATGACCTGACCATGATCCCCTTCTGGAAGAACATCACTGCACTTTTTCCCCCCGTTTGCAATGATTTTCTATATGCATGTCAGAACACTCTCCCTGGTCGACAAGGTAAAAGCGGAAGGGAAGACAACTCCCCCCACGCTAACGCATGGACGGCAGCTTGGCTCACTCACCTCCATCGTCTTCTCGAGGTCCTCTACATAGAGGTACAACTTGACGGTTTTCGGCCCGGTGGTATGCTCTCCGGGCTTGATCTTGGAGATGTTACCACCCATACCCTTGAGCCCCTTCTCGGGGAATGAGAACATCACGATGTCTTCAGTGCGTCCAGGGCCATCCTTGCTGAACTGCCAGTTAAACACGGTTGAGTAGAACTTCTCAGCTGCACCAGACAGATCATATTAGCAATCAGTCAGCAATCAATCAGCGATTGGCAGTGCCACCACGTTCCATGTTCCAACATTAGAACGTGTATGCACTCGGGAAAGAATCATATCCAGGAGCGAGTTGGGGGAGCATACCACGAGCCAGATCGGTGGCGAAGATCTCAACCCAGCATGGGGTTCCTACACTTGGGGGTGTCCAGGTGTCACACATTATGGCCGAAGAGGAAAATAGGAAAACTTGGGCAATTTCCCAGGGAATTTCTGATCTTGACAATCCGGAGAAATGGACCAGGCAGATCCTGAGGAGAAATGAAGGAGTTTATATGCCTCTTCCATCTCACCGTCCTCATGTCCTTCTCTTCTCCATCCTCTCAGCTGCCCTATTCTGTGCCGTTCACGGCTGAGCCGTGAACCACATCCACCCCTGCCGTCGAACCAGGCAACCAAGGCATCCCAATGGCTCACCTCGAGCCTATCCCTGATATCTCCTTGTCAGAGCCTATTATATCTTCTCTTTCATCTCTTTCGACTCCGATTCTTTGGTTGATGGACATTAAATCTCTCACGTGATGACGTGTGTTGTTCGTGTTTCGCACAATTTAGCCGAATGCGGTTAAATTGATCTCGCGTCACGTCGCCAAACAAGCAAAAACACGAAGTTTTGGCGTTTTTTTATTGATAAAAATGACGAAGAAGATGGACGCTTTCTCCGTTTAGACGGAGTCTCTTTGCGGGATGAGTCACATCGTGGCCAGGACGGAGAAAAGGAAAAATTGCTGTCTGGCTGACGCAGAGAAAGGTCGAGTCTGTTTGCTTTGGAAGCGATTCGATGTGAAACAGGACACGGGACAAGGCAAAAGAAACAAAAAAAAAGGGACAAGGATCTCAGGAGGAGGATGTTACATGTCTGTGAGCAGCTGGGACCCTCCTTTGTATCAATATTTCAGGTACCGATAATCTCTCCTCATGCTCATCAGGATGCTCGCTGCGCAGCCATCGCAGATATGGAGGATGGAAATCGGCTCTCTGTATATTCGAGGACAATACTGTTTCTTGCCGCAGGTCTTCGTCCTCACGAAGCTGGCGTGGCCGCAGGTGAACTGGTTGTATAGCTGGCGGCACATCTTTCGGGCTGTTTCTAGCTGCTGCTGCGGCGTATATGTCTCGGCCAGAGGTGTAGGTTGTACCTTTTGGTTAGATGAAATAGGTAGGAGGTTGAAGAAGTGAAGATACAAAGTGATCAAAGTGAGATATCTGCACGGTACCTTGCAATATATACAGCACTCGAATCCATTCAGTGAAGATGTTGAAAGTGACAGAAAGGAGGACAATGAGCCGGTCCGTTCATTGATAGGAGAAAGTACGTAGCCACTTTGATCTATTGTCTAGCACCTTCAGAAGCACGCAGACTTCTTATATTCCATTGTAAAAGGCCATTATAGAAGAAGACTCAAGGTTCAAAGAGTGTATTCGATGCCGTCGACAGCAATAGGGAGCTTACCACGGCTGTGTTTCGATTGACAATCTTCATTGACGAGGCCACAAAGACCAACAGCAAAACATGCATCAGCAGCAACACAGAGAGGCATATATATAAAAGAAGAGACACTGGGAACGAATAGAGAGGCTCCTGAAACCGAAAACCCATACTCTAAATCGCCCCCTTTTTTTCCTTTTCCTTCCGGCTCTCACTCTTTCCAGGATCGATATAGCGTCCTCGCACCCCAGGTCTGCCCCTTTTTCAGCAGACACATCTTCTGCCACTCTGGGACATTGGGTGCATTTATATATCGGCTGGGCTCAATGCAGAATCCCGATCGAGGGCCTCGGGCTGGGTACTTGCCTACGGGAGGGACATCGACGTGCTGGCCAGTGTAGAACTGGAACGCAGGCTCAGTGCTGAGGATTTCCAGGTGCATCTTTGATTCCTGATGTTTGAAGGATGCCAGAAGCTTGAGATCTCTGGGCCTAGTATCTAGTGGGATATCCTGGGGATTGGTATCGACTATGAAGCAGCTATCAAAGTCAGGGCACTTGTCATCAATCACGAAGGGCTCCGTGACTCTCAGTGGGCCGTAGGACTCGATGGTTCCCAAAGGAATGCCTGTCGTGTCTGTTGGTAGATATTTATCGGTCGACAGCACTGCTTCTGTGCCATTGATTGTTCGATCACCGCTTAGGTTGAAGTAGCTACATCTCGTCAGTAAAAATAATACCGGCCAGGGGATAGGGGGCAGTGAAAAGACCGACCTGTGGTTTGTAACCCCCACGACCGTCTCCTCGCACTCTGAACCGGTGAACTCGACCTCGTATTCAATCTCCAGCTCTGTTTTCCCGTCCTGCTCCCCAGCAATATACCAGACTCGCAGCTCAACAGTGCCAGGGTATCCCTCTTCACCATGCTTGCTGGTGTACCTAAACTCGACAGATTCCCGGCCCTTTCTATGCACAGGCTTGGGACCCTCGAAAACTCGAGAATTCCATCCTTCTTTGCCTCCATGCAGAGAGTTCGGCCCTTCTTTGGAGGTAATAACGTAGGTTTTATCGTTCAGGTTCTTTACAACGCTGTCCTTGAGCCTGTTGGTCGTGCGGCCGATGGTGCTGCCAAAGTACGGCGCATTGTACTTCCTGTATGCCTCTTCGTCTGGCAGAGCGAGGACGATATTCTTACCGGCTACTCGGAACTCCTGGATGATGGCTCCAAGCGGAAGAAAGGCAAAGTATGTATCTTGCTGCTCGGCCATGGCGGACTGATAATTCGCCGTTTGCTCCGTTCAATCTGCAAATGTCAAGCACTATCAGACTGCCTTGAAGCAATCATCAGCCAATCCGAGACTTTCTCTTCTTTGCCAAAGCGATTCTATCCTTCTCATAGTCGTCTAGCATCGTCGTCTCGCATCGTCGTCAGTACGATCCTTGGAAGGGGTAGCTATGACAGAGCAAGCCACTGACGTCACTGGGGGCAACCCGCAAATGCGTCCCACAGACACACATCACAGCTCACGATGCCGGAGAGACGACGGCAGACTTTCTGTCAGCCTATATGCCTGTGTGTCTGTGTGTCAGTTTCTCCTGCAACGACCAATTCCTGTGCCGTGTCGACAGTGCAATACAACTCCGAATGGTTGGTTATATAACTAGCTGGCTGGCCCCAGTCGATAACACGTTCGAAAACGCCGTCTCTGCGCTCAGACAAAGCGGATGGCCACTTATCCCTGCTCCGGCAACTTTGGGCATCCATTTACAGTGTGCAGATGCATGCATGTGTTGCTTGTCTCGTCGTAACGCTCGCAGCGGTGCACAAAAGGGATACCAGCATGCCTTTCCAACGAGGCCGACAACACATGGCAGTGGAGTCTTGATATGGTAGAAACCCACGATCAGACATGAATTGGCCAAGAAGGTTGACCTCGTTGCGGCGAGAGTCGCCGTCTCTCGATATGTGTGGATATGCATGTGGATGCGCGAAGAGCATCATGTTCACTGTGCATTCATTCACTGCATAACTAATATTTATCCATGGATGTGCCAATAACGGATGAAGAAGCTGGTTCTGCAGACGAGACCAGGGTTCGGGGCGGAATATTCGTACGAGGGTGAATGATGTCTGATATCCATCTGTCTGGCTCGGTTCTTGCACAATTGTCTGAGATACCCCTATTAGCCGCGGCTGAGGACAGGCTAGGGCGGGATCATTTGATAGAGCAGCGGAGAACGAGCAACGGATTGATACTGCACAGCCGGATACTGCTAAGTACAAGTGGCTTTGGGCAAACCGGGGAGAACTGGTTAAACCAATGCATATAAACCCTAGTAAGTTGTATCCGAACGGCCGATCACTTCTACTTATATGCAAAAATACCTTCTTCCAGGTCTTCTCAAGATGAATATTATTAATATTATAGAATATTATAGGATCTCCGAAGGTCAATTGCAACGTAAGCAAGCGCTTAGAGGTCGATGTAGTTGTCGAGCATCGAATACCATTGCTTCCTTTGCTTTTTCTAGTCTCGTTTTTGCTTTTTCCTCCTTGCTTTAGCTAACTACGTAGCTTAGACTTTCAAGCTCCTATTTTTAAGGGGAGCGGAAAAGGCGAACAGAAATCAGGGATATCATCGATCGTCATCAAAAGTCTAGAATTATTGAATGAGAGGGGAGAACCTGGTAACAATCCAGCGTTTGCCACCAGCATCTGCTAAACGTGAATATACAACCAAGGGAAAAATATCAACGCCAGCAAATGCATAACAGAAGAAAACCATTCATGCCCTATCCTTTCCTTCAAAACGTAGTATGAGAGACATCCAAAGAGGGAATAGTCGTATATTCCCGGGCACCATTAAAGATAAAGTAAAGAGATTCGTAGGCCATAGAGTAAGGTCATCAGGATTAGACAAGGGCAGAACTCGTTAGGTCCGGAAACATGTTACTTTAAAAACTGGTTAGTGAGAATATTATATATTTAGCATTCGGGGAACGTGGACGTACTGAGATTGGATTGATTCCATTTGGTCAAATGTTAGCATAGCATCTGCAAATCCCAGTTGGAGATTCTGTGGTGAGACAATGCCTTCACTCCGTGCAGTAGCTAGGTCCGAAAAGAGTGCTGCGGGGTTGAACGCCGTTTGTTGGTCCTGATGTTGCTGTTGCTGGGCATAATATAGCTGCTGTAAGGATGCAGCTAGTTGGCTATGGCCCTGATGGAGCTCTGAAGTGGAGAGAGCCTGAGGGAAACTGTCGATGACGAAGGTGTCTTCCAGCACCGGGCTTGGAAGACTCGATGGGGAGGATGATTCGGCAGCATGAGAAGGAGGGGATGTCCCCTCAGAAGTCGAATCCATCGATTCTCCTCTGCCCTGTTCCTCTTCAAGGTCCATTTTCTCTGGTTGATCTAACAGACCCATCGTATCTGTCTGTTCGGCCAGCTCCATTCGTCCGGGACGCTGGGTCACTTGCGCCCGTTCTGGACTTTTGCGTAGCAGTTGAGCTTGCATCGTCTCCAAATCTTCTTCAAATCTCGGCAGCCCGGCATTGGCTGGCCCGTCTGCTACATTCAACGCCCCCAGTCGCTCCAATATGTCATGTGTCAGGGGCTGACCATTATGGGAGTTATTTAATGGTCGGCCAGGCCACTTATTCCCTTTAATCAACAATTTATACATTTCTTGGATGCCAAAAACCAGCGAGGCTTGCTGATGTTCCAGCAATTCAACATATCTAGTTATAGCGAAATGATCAATATAGGGATTAATGCCCAGCAATGGAGAAGTTGACTTACCCTTTGGGATAAGTTTTGTCATGTGTTCTCTTGCGCTCTCCATACACACAGACAACATTATCAGCACTGCATCGGGCGCAGGGCAAATCTCCGTCACACTACGTAAACGGAAAGGGGGCCGTCGGTTAGCACATAGCCTAACGTGGCAAATCGTGCGTTTCTTTCCGATGTGATACTGTTCATACCTTTGATTTCTTAAGCCGACATCTATCACAGGCCTTGCCAACTCTTTTCCGAATGCCGTTGCTATCGTTAGAGTCTGACAGGCTTGACATCCTCGGTGACGACGAGGAAGACATGGCTCGCGAGCTAGGCATGGCGCCAATGACAGTAGCTTCGCTTACTGCGCCTTTGTATTCCAATGTTCAGGGGTATCTGAGGGGGCGAGGGAACGCCCAAAGAGGACTTGTTCCTTGCTGCCTTTGCTAGTTCAGGTTGATCCTTTATTTGACGGATGGGTATCTCCAGGCGCTTCGTTGGTTGTTTCGTGAGTTATACGGGAAAATGCTATGGATGTTGGAACCTCTTTCGTTTGCGCTTTTCAGATGCCTCAGGCGCTCGATGAAATGGCGTGGAAGGGGGAAAAAATTAACAAATAAGTCGTTAAAATTAGCGACCCTGTGGTAAGCCGTGAGCCTGGTACAGTTGCATATAGTAGCTTAGCGAACTTAATTGAACAGTCTTCCTGGTGACAACAGGAATGATCGCGGCGGTATAAATTTAACCATATAATTGAGAGTAATAACAACGAGCAATGACTTTCGTAGATGGTGACACTCAGGTTGTCACCTTTTATTGTTCTCTAGTTCTGAGGTTAGGATGGACTCGAAGTATCGAGAGAGAGAACGAGAAAGAAAGCCGTGGAAAATATGGAGAGTGAATGCTCTAATATACTGTCTTCTTCCAACTAGGGGGGAAGAAGGAAGAAATATAAAAGTTAAAGGGCAGTGATGTTTATCTTATACGACATTGCTCATCTCAAGGAACCCTGAAAGTTAGTTCGGCTGGCAGGAGTACATATAGTACATCACAGTACTCCAACGCGGCGCCGATTGATCATAAGCAACTGATACCTAGTCAAAGTCCACGGAGTCGGTCTCCGTACTAGACTGGGCTGGGGTGGGTGTGTGGGCTGGAGGAATGGAGGCTGGACGACAGCTGGGCTCCCTTTCTTCCACCCCCAAAGTGTCTTTTTTGCGAAATTTCATGCAAAAATGAGTAAGTTAGTGACAAGCCAACATGAGGTAAAAAGAAAAAGGAAAACTAAAAATAAGACAGTTCCATGGTCGAGGGAGTGCGAGCATGCAATAATGTCGCTTTACTCGCCGAGCCGTTGATGTCATTCCCAGAACTATTGTTCTTGTTTATCCTTGGCCGAAGGGCCTCGAGCTGGTTATGTCCCTGGATCCTAGGATCATAGGCTGGTCGGTCCTGTTATGTTGGAAAGTATTCGTTTGCATACCTGCAATGGCATTTGACGTACATTTTGCTAAGGCTGCGTACACGCCTGTCGGCATCTCGCATGGAATGTAACTATTTCGGAGTAGACTTCGCTTTTTTTCCTTCGTCTAGGCTTCGACCATTGCTCGTGACGATGGAACCTAGGAATATAAAAAGGCTCCATATTGCCGTGCGAGTGAAGTAACTCATGGCCCTTATTAGTCTTTTTGAATGTGTGACTGCCGTCATTCCGGTTTCTTTTCTCGTCTTTGCTGGCTCTGGCTCTCTCTCGCTGCGTCTGTTACCTCTCCTCGTCCGCGGAAGGAGGAACTTTTGGTGCCGAGTCGGGCCCGGAGCGAAGCAAGGAGATCATCAACCGACGTCTCTTTAGCGCAGCCTCTATTTTGCAAACTGACTAATCCAAGTTGTATTAGTTATGCAGCGCTCTTTGATTCCAAATTATTGGTGAGAGGACTTCAGGTGCCGTATCCGAGACGTATCAGTTTGTAAGCCAAATACCGGACTTTGCGACCATCCATCCCGGACGAACTTGAATCTTGCTTTTTTCCCTTCACATTCTTATGCTTATTTGGTGAATTGCAGCGCTTTTGCCGCATGGTTGACAAATTCGTCCGCCATGACTTTGCTCCTTCATCGTCCCCTTTGCCTTTTTTTTTTTTTGCATTCTAATTTTTCGTTTTGGCCTTCTCTTAGCATGTTTTGCATTTTTTTCTGGAACCAGGGCGCAAACGCAGCAGCGTATTCGCGAGGCCAAGAGCCCGATTCCCCTCCCTTCTTTGCAAGAGGATAGGCAGCAAGATTCCGTTCATTCGTGGAGCACAGCTGTTCTCTCCTGGCTATTTTTTTTTTTTTTTATTATGTGCATCGCGTGGGCTGTGGGCTTTTACGGCCCCTGTAAGAAGAGCTGCCTCATCCACCACAAATACGATTTTGTACCTGTATTGGGCAACGGTTGCGATTTGTGGCTGGAATATCACAATAAGCGCGTATATACACAGCGGAGGCTGCGCACCGTAACTCCGTCTTCCGTCTCTCCGTCCGCTCGGTATTAAGCAGAAAGACGGGATTCGCATAACGATATACCCTCGTCTTAGCGATCTCCTGATCAGGCTAAAAGGGGGGGAAGTATGGAGTACATATGTAGGCTCTCGTTATGCCTCTTCCCCCTCCCCTGTAGTTAACGCTGGCCACAAGACCAGCCAGCAGCTTCGACCAACGGCTTCGAACCCGCGTTAGGGTGGCCGTACCCCACGTTGTGTGCCTGTAAGGACAGCATCACTCTATCGCCGGCGAGTAAATTACTGGCCTGAATCTCCCTTCAATCAAACACAATGCCTGTCGACGAGCCGCGACCTAAACACGTATACGTCTGTGTACTTCGTAAGCGAGCTGGAGAGCAGCAGCTTCGACTCGTCATCCCGTGGCTGGTTATCCAGGGCTGAATTCAGTGCTGTCGTTGCCCGGAGTCAGCCTTCATTCGAATTTATTTCCTCACCTTTTGCCCTCTTCCAGCATGGCATCTCTTTCTGCGGCCGTCAATATCGCGATGTTTGCTTCTTCTTCTTCTTCTTCTTCAGCGTCGTCGTCAAAGTCTCCTTTTTGGGCTTGCGCAGAGTGATATCACGTGTTTACATTACGTGTATATACAATACTAAACACTACACTGAAAACGTGTAATATTACCGTAACAATGGAAAGAATATTTCATATCACGTGGTGCATAATTTGAACAACAAACGCTGGCGGCGACGACGACGACGACGACGACGACGATGATAGAGAAGAAGACGAGGATGAAGAGGAAGACTTCGATCGGGAGAGAAGGAATAATACGGGCAGTACATCGTTGACCAGTCTATCTGCTCCCCACGGTTTGCTCCTGGGGTGGGATGGCAGCGCGGCTCAAGCGGCATGCATCTATATATGAAGTGCCCAACACAACATCAAGACCAGAGACTCGCCGTTGTCCCTGGGCAATTGAGGTTGCTGTGTGAATAGAAGACGGGTAAGAGGCACATAAGCGCACATGAGAGGATTTTAAACCGCTAACAGAGTCGTTAAGCAACCCCCGGACGCTGCATGTTGCGAGGCGAGCTCCCCACGTCTCAAGGTTATATGTCGGTGATAGGCAACAGTACGGGCCACTCCCCCGTGCAAGAGGTGGTGTGATACTGTACCACTTTTACCCTTGCTCGGCGCGGACGGCGATACGTTAGGGTGGTTGAAAGGAAGAAGGAGAACGAAACAAAGCTTCTTGACCTTGAGAAGCCGGGGGAAATTTTGGGTTGAGACGCCCCATTATTCACTCAATCACACCGCTGCGAGCCCGAATGCTCCGCGCCTGGGGGTGGGCGTGAGACGAAGATGCATACAGACTATTGAATGCATACTCCGTACATAAAGGGGGAGCTGCAAGTGACCTCCCGTGGGGAAAAAAATAGACTCTTTGAGCGGCACCTTCTGCCGAGCCGCAGGATCCGCGGGGGAGCTTTCCGTGGAGAATAAAAGCTGGGTTCAATGAATATCCCGACTATTTTTTGATTCCACATCCCGTTGGAAGGGAGCTGGTATATGGGACTCTGCTATTCCTGTCGTTGATACCCGGTTCCTATGGAGGATGGATCGTGGGATATAGATGATGAGAGCGGGATGTTCCCCTTGCTTACCATGTCCCTGGTACAGTTGAAGGACCGAACCTGCAAGCAATCCCTCGCTCGGCCAGCTTGAAGAAACGGTGGCTCGAGCTGATGTCCAGCAGCTGTATACTAAGGATCTCATGAAGATCGCCTGCATGTTACGACTCATTCAGCGGTCCCAGAATTAGGGTGTCCCTGTCCCTGTCCCATTGACCAAACCTACTGTCGGTAATTAAAGCTAAGTTTAAATAAGGGAGCAAAGTAAATAAACAACAAACAATGCAAAAAGGTAGTGTGGGATTGCTGCTAAACACTCAAATCATACTCCGTATAAATGTGTATATATGTGGACATACTCCGTAATCGTTAGGCAGAATAAAACAGGCAAGATATATGTGGAAACATGCATCTGGCCGGCCTATAGTTAAATCAAAAGAAAAGATAAGACAAGAAAGAAAGAAAGAAAATGCAAAAATATCCACCCAGAGCAAAGACGGAATTAAGACGCAGTGGTGCGGACCTCTATATATGTATCAAATCGAGTAAAACCAGGTATAGAAGGGCAAGAATTAGAGGTTCCGATCCAGCCGTGGGGAATTATATAGCTAAAAAAGAAAAGCAAAGAAAGCAAAAGAAAGATCGGGGAGGAGGTCGCGTGGTCAGGCGTAGTGAGCTGCGTGTGACAGGCATTAGAGTAGCAGTAGCAGTGGTAGTCGGGGTTGGCAGTGGCCAGGTGAGGGTGAACAAAGGGGATATTCAGGGGTAATGAAGGGGCTAGCCATGGTATAATATATAGGGCGTAAGTGCAGGTATATAGATGTAGTGACGGGGGTGGTTGGGTTTAACTGCCGCTGCAGCAGCACATTGTCTTCCACCACGGTATGGAGACACGCTCTGAGGGTTTAAAATGGCCGAGCCCAGCGTGTCTGTGGTCTGAATGAGGATAGTTGTTAGGGTAGCCTGGCTCGCCCATGTCTGGGTCTGGTTTCTTGCTCGAATGCGTAGACAGGGTGCCGGGACGAGACTGCCCCTGGCTGTGGCCCTGGTCCTGGCTCTGGCTCTGGCTCTGGCTCTGGCTCTGGCTCTGGCTCTCCCACTGATTGTTGGGGCTGAGGCTCGGCTGACTAGACCTGGGATGTTTCGAATTAGCAGCATTGGCCCGTCTGGTCAGTGCTTGCTGGACGACGAGCCAGATGCTTCGCCGATGGGAGCGTGGGCCCGAGTTGACACTGCGTCCTGTCGGGTCCTGTCTCTCTTCCGTGGTGAGAGGAGCCGTCTGGCTGAGGGCTATGGGCTCTGTGGCTCGCCTGCAGGCGGCGGAGAAGAAGCGTGAGGCAGAGAAGAGCTGCTCTGCCTCTTTGAAAGCATGGAGCTGAGCTATCTGCTGCTCCCGGTGTAGTTTACGGGCCTCTACCACCCGTCGTACAATCACTATCCACTGTCAGCTAAGTCTTTCTTGATAACAAGTAAAAAGGACACGGCGTACAGGCAAAGGTCTCCTCGATATTGACCATCTCCCACGCACTGGTCTCCATGAAGCCGCACCCTCTGCTCCTGGCCCATTCGAGGCCCCGTCTGGAGCTGATGACGCGGGCTTCCTTGAGATCACACTTGTTGCCGGCAATGATCTTGACTGGCGGCGGCATGCCCAGCTGCGGCACCTCCTCCGGCGGCTGGTCGGGATAGTCACGGTAGAACTGCTTGAGCAGGCGGATGTTCTGCTCCTCCCGGTTCTCCGTCTCCATGTCTATCATCTCCATGAAGTGGCCCAGCGTCTCGAGCGTCGGCTCGTTGGTGATGTCGTACACGAGCAGGAAGGCATCGGAATTGAGATTCGACGCAGCCCACAGGCCGCGATACTCCTCCTGGCCGGCCGTGTCTGTGAGCGAGAGGAAGTACGGCAGCCCGTCGACCGTCCGAGTCACCGAGTAGGAGTCTTCTATGGCATCCTCGCCGTGTTAGACTGTTCTTCTTCGTCTTCTCATTGCCTGTTGCATCTATGATCTGGGACGTACCGATGGTTGGATCATACCTGCAGCCGCGATGTTAGCCCACGAAACACCTGGATATCTGGATAGACGAGACTCTCTCGCTCTCTACTTACTCGTGAGTCCACTGGCTTCGGACCAGCCGCAGCGTAATCGACGACTTGCCTGTTCTCCCGGCGGTGCAGTCAGCTATCAAACATCCCGTCCACGTCGTTATATTAACCCCCCCAGGCCCTGCTAATAACAACAAACCAACAACCAACAACAACAACAACAACAACAACAACAACAACAACAACAACAACAACAACAACAACAACAACAACAACAACAACAACAACAACAACAACAACAACAACAACCACCACCAACAACAACAACAACAACCACAACAACAACAACAACAACAACAACACCACCAACAAAAACCACAACCAACAACAACAACCCAACCACAACACACACCAACACCGCCCTCAA
>QQSR01000149.1:0-50943 GCA_003664465.1 Trichophyton mentagrophytes
CCAGTCACACAACCTGAACAACAACCCACCCCCCCCGCAGCCCCCAACCACTCACCAAGCAAAACCCACTTCCACAGCCAGGCGAGGAAGGGGAAAACCGCAAAAAGCCATCCCTGGGACGGGCCCCGCCGGGGGGGGCTGAAAGAACCAAAAAAAAAAACCCCCCAACACAGGTTTCCCCGGCCCCCCCCCCCCTCCCCCCCCCCCCCCCCCCCTGCACATCCTCATTGAGGTGTCTTCGAGTCCAGGGGCCGGGGGCAGGGAACATCAGACCATCTCATCTGCGCGAGGGGCTGCATCAGGTTTGTTTGAGCGGCAAGGTATTTGTCTCGAGGCGTTCAAGAAGCAGCGCTACATACATTCCTTCTGCCACTGTCCTACAGTTGGAGATTCCGCTGTAGTTTGTTAAAGAAGAGATGAGAGTTGAGTGGAAGATTCGTAGCTTATCGCAAACGCATGAGAGGGAGAAGTCCGGGAAGGACGGCTTTTCGGATCCTCTTCTTAGCAGGCTCGTTACCGGCTACCAGTAACCAGCAGCCGACCCGCTGATGCGATGGCTCGCTCCTGGTCACTAACCGAGGAGCAAGGAGCATCTTGGCCACGGGAGAGCCTCGCCCCCTTTTTCCTTCCCGTAAAGATAACAAGGGTCGCAGGATAAGTTGGGCTCGTACTTCTCCGTATATGCAAACATTCGATCTCGCAACGAAAGCCATGTGCGCGTTGTGGAGGAAGGCTGGGTCGCGAGAAGCAAGACATGTCGGTAACTAGCTGGCGGGATCCAATATAACTATGCAAGTATTCCCTCTATATCGACCGGATTATATCGTTAAAACATGATCAAGCCGTTGATTCATATATAGTTGCTCGCTCTCTCTATTGAATCCCCTCGGATAGAGCTGTGGATGGATGGATTCCCGTTCCCACTTGGGCACGAGCTGAAGAGCCTTATCACCATCAAGCTTATGATTAACTGGCAGCTAAGAAGTCCACTTAACTGACTTGACGGCGCAACGAAGCAGTTCTCCACAAGGGGTGGATAAGAGCGACGGCCTGGATCCGAGCGAGAGGAAGGTGACGAGCGTGCTTTTTCCTGCTGTTGTCCAAACGATTATCGTCCTTATTATTGTCCTTATTATTATTATTATTGTTGTTGTTATTATCCTCCGTATGCAAGTGTTCAAATTCCCTGCTGTGGTCGAGTTGGCAATTCTGGAGCAGCGAGATGCTGTTTTAGCGAGCCGTTCATCCTTGCCCTTCTGGCTGCCTGCCCTGTTTCCTCACCCTGGTCGTCCATCGGACTTCTTGACCTTTCGACTTCTGGCGACGGACATCCCCATCCCACACTCCAAGCCCTTGACTGGCCGCCGCCACTGCTTGGTTGATCCTGTGAGTATCTTTCTTTCTTTTTTTTTTTTTTTTTTTTGGCTCGCCATCCGCTGGACAGCCACGCTCCTGGATTATTGCAGGGGTCAATAATGGGGCTACTGCCGGGCCAGGAACATCCATGATCCCTCCCCTGGCCACGGAGACGTATAAGTAAGTGTGCGTAAAATATAAGCAATTCAGGGTCAAGGTCGATGCTCTCCGTCCTCTTTTCCCATGCGAAGAACCACGTTGGGCGGTGGGATAGACGCGTTCAGGAGATCAATGCTGCTTTCTCTTATCAATTGCTGATATCTCATTGTCGTACTTACGGAGTGCTCCGGATATATCAGATCTTGGGGACAAGCGCGCTCCCCCGCCGGTGATCATCAAACATGACTGCGACGGATCCTGATACAAAGGACAGGCGAGCTGCAGTGTCAGCCAATGCCCTACCAGAAGATTTGGAGCAAAGGAAAAAAAAAAAAAAAGCTAGACGGAGCTACTCTGCTGTTCTCCGAGCAGTAGTTACCTAGTTACTCCTTGGTTATAGTTTTATCCCTATTATAGGACTTATTGGTCCCGTTCCAAAGACTTTGTTGTTAGCTCGTCCACCAGCACCAGCCCATTATTCAATTGACTAACCAGGCTTCAGATGCACTGGACGGAGTAACTCGTGGAAATTGTTCTTCTTTTGCCTTTCGAGGTGCCGTCCAGAAGCTCGCTCACGCAAGCTGTCTTTTGCTAGCTTCTACGCCAGCCGCATCGGAGACTTTCAACTGGCGTGTGAGTGGCTCGCATAGCCGGTATTTCTTTTTCTCTATCACATCGAAGAGATTGTTCAGAACGTTGTCCCCTAGTAAGCTTTGCTTTCGAGGGGAACCACAGCCTCCATTGCTGCCCTGACTAGCGAGAGGCAAACATGCCAACTTTCCAGTTCCTGAATGCCTTCTTCTCTTTGCCTGGTAAATCTAAATAACTAGCTGACATCTAGATCGGCTCCACTAGTTAGTTTGCTCATATTAGGTCCTTTCAGCATGATTGGTTTAGCCAACAAGGGGAATTTCTTGTTATGAAAACTCCAAGGTACGCATCCCACGTCGTGGGATTTTCCGTTTCTCTTGGGACTCGTTGGAACATGATTCGTTCGTGTGAGCACTTCACAGGGAATATGATGGCGATTCAATCTGAATGAATCAGCTCATCTCCTCCCGATGTCGGCTGGTAGATGGTGATATGCAGGGAAGATGCATGCAGGATGCGTCCGCAAGTGCTGGTTGCGCCTACACCATTCGTCCTTCCATCGCAGCCTGATTCGAAAAGGGTATATGCCACCGACCCGGGCGAGTATCTGCACCCCGAGTAGAGGTCGAAGAAACGGAGCCTCCGCTTCCCCTTGCTTCTCTTCTTTTGACAAGAAATAGTCCAAAAAGTAATAATTTAAGAGAAAGGAGACCTCGAACGGGGCCTCTGACATGCTAGCTTCTTGGACATTGGACGTATCCCTCGTATCAGGATGTCTGGCACTAAGCTCTTAGTCTCCCACTACACAGGTTAGCCTTTCTCCATAACTCGACGGATTTCGGATACTCCTCGGCGAGAAGCGGTTAGGGCGATCAAACAGAAAGGTCGTTATTCTCTCCATACTCTATAGCCTTGGATCTCTTTTAATCTGGGAAGACGTTGAACTGGAACAATGCTGCTGCTGCTCCTTCGTACGGAGTGCACTGTACATATATAGAGAAATCCAGAGGCCCAGCAGGGGTCCTCGGTATGTGTATAGATCGGCCGCGTTACGACTGATGCTGGTCTCTTAAACGTATGCCAAGGGGAAGGATCTATAATTATAGACATCCCAGTCAAATCGACGTTTGCGCTGCCGACACGCAAACCCGTCGATGCAACTTTGGATCCGCCGTTTCGTCCCCTCGGCTCCGTTTTTCTTTTCTTGTTGCTCGATCAGTTGGGCTGCTCCAAGTCTGGCTAGGGAAATGCAGTGGCCGAGTTCCCTGCCCCCTGCCGCTCCAACCAGCGCTTGCGCCCCTCCACTCACACCACTCGTGTTGTTGCCCTTCTCGTTGACACCTTGATAATGTTGCCCCCGCCGTTCAAAAAGTCAATAGGACGGTCCTTTTTTTTTTTTTTTTCTATTTTTCACCAGCAGCGTCATTGCAGAACTTCTTCAGACTTTGTTTCTTGTAAATTATTATTCTTATCCACAAGTGATCGGCTTCGGGAGCCGCTGAGAAACACAGAGAGAGGAAAATGATATGTATAGACCTGCAGCCGGTTTAGTCCATCTTCCCATACTGCCAGGCAATTAATCGAAAATCGATCTGAACATCCAATACCGAATATTTACCTATACAAACAGGAGGCTGGTGGCAGAGACTTGAACTCTTTTGAAAATCAACAATTTGACAGAGGCGCTGTTCGCCTCGAACCTGCGCTCTGATGGCTCCGTACCACGTCACAGCCGAAGAAAATGGTCCACTGGTCGTTGTATCATCAGCAATCATGATGACTTATATGGTACTTTGTTATCTTGTTAGGGTCTTCATGAGATTCACGATCAATGGTCCGTTTGGGAAAGATGATTGGTCTTTGACGATTGGATCTGTAGGTGCTTTCACAGACTGATCTTGTCATTCGCATATGGCTAACCAAGGAACAACCGTAGCTCATAGCGGTGGTACAGACTGGTCTAAAAATATCAGAGGCATATGCCGGGCTTGGGCGACGAAGGCATCTAGTGCCTTTAGAGGAAATTGAACGAATTGAAAAGGTACGCCAGTCTGGGGGAGAAGGGTTCTGTTGCAAATTTATCTGTATCAGGCTAATCGACACAGTTGGCGTACGCTGGCGATATCTTTTACCTTGTTGCACTCGCATTTTCGCGTGTTAGCACATTTTTACTTATTGCTCGAGTGACCCGACAAAAAAACCACCTCCGGGCAGCAAGCCTGGGTGCTATTGGGTCGATGGTCATCAGTATAACATCGGTATTCCTTATTTGCATGCGCTGCGACCTTTCGAGGCCTTGGAACCTCATCTCGCCAGGCTGCTCTCAAATGGTACGGACTCCTTGGGTTTAATGCTTTGCCACATGTGCCTGGATTTTAATCAGAGGATTTCCCTAGTATTCACGGTGGTATACTGTCGAGACCTTGGGCATCCTTGTTGAGCTCTATGCCGCATGGGTTCCTATATACCTCCTCTGGAGTCTTCAAATGCAGATCAAGTCAAAGCTCATTGTCTTGTTTGCATTCTCTTTCCGCCTCCCGTGAGTACCACATACAAACTTGTCCTTCCACCCATCGTCGGGCAGCTGTTAACCATACAACTAGAGTTCTGGTGGCAGCAGGCGCACGTTTATACTATCTTCGTCAACAGCAAATGCACGAGGACATCCTTTTTTCTGGCGCTGCCGCATCTGTGTGTCTCGAAGTAGAGCTTCACTATGGGTTGATGGCAGCCACGATACCATGCTTGAAACCATTCGTGAAATTGTTCAACACCGGGTGGTTCGACACGAGGGCTATGCATAGCACCAGTGGGGGAGAGCAGTATGCTCTATCCAACATTCAACCCACGGGAAGCACGGAGGACAAGTCCACGAGAAGAAAGTGGAATGATCGGCGCCATGTGCGGTCGCAGGGTTCCAGTGCCCCATCTTCTGCTGGTTCCGATATAATGATTATTCGCCAGACCACTGCCTGGGATGTTACTTATGACACTAATGACCAGACCGTATAAATTCTGGCCTTTTTCCTATTTGCTTTTTTTTTTTTTTTCTCATTTCCTTAATAGGTAAACTGGTTTTCCTTGGTAATGATATGCAAGGGCGCAACGGTGGTCATGGGGCCCGTTTTTATATCCGTGTATCGTTTTCTTTCTTTTTCCATTGCCCTTTCTATCTGTTTTTGTTTTGGCTCTGGAATTTCCCCAGCACCTCGCCTTCAGCGCTGCCCAAGGCTCCTGATTCCGGTTCGAATAGAAGCCAGCGGCCAGTGTCGTACAAGTGCTGAATGAGGATCAATCCTCAAAGACATTTTATCTGCTTGGGGATTGCTAAGGTGTGGATTTTGCCAAAAAATTGTTATGACTTGAGTGCTTGGAGCTCGCTCTGGAGGTGGCTTACCCCGAGTGTCGATATCCTGTGATATAGCTATATTTGAATACATATACCCTTTGATTCCATTAGTAATGCCCATGCAGTTATGACCTCTCGTTTCCACAGTTGATATGATACTTGTGGACAATTGATGCTGATGTTCAATTCAACTGACGTTCAACTTGAGTTGCAGTCACAAATTCCCCTTTTTGAGCATATCACGTGACACGGCCAAAAGGCCCGATTATCATTTTGACCGGAAGCATTCGGTAGTTAAATGTCGGATGTTTATGCGCGAGCAAGGAGGGTTTGCGTATTTAAATCGCCCGTCAAGCATCATTTGCAGGCGACAAAGCTTGAATAACGTTTCCCTCAACTCTCAATTCACCTGGACCGGCCTGATATACACCTGCCTGACTGGTTGACGTGAAATTTTTTTACGGAGCGGTGATACAACAACAAGGACTGGGAGAAGACGGCTTAAAAAAATGGTTGCTGTACCGTTGATTCGGCGTCAACTGCCTCAGGCAGCGGCATTGACTTCTTCGGCTAAACGTTTATCTCTGTCAGGCATCGGTTGCAGTCGATCATATATGGCTCTGCCCAGCCCGTGCGTGCGACCCAACTCAACCCACTCCATCCGGTATTGCGCTCAAAAACCGCATCCATACCCCCGAAACGGTCCATTACGTCGTCAAAGCCCTTCGCAAGTGACATGTGGGCGCAGGACATACCATCATCCTGCCTCCGACCTTTCTTCCTCCAGCGCCCATTTCTCCCCGGAACAAGCCTCAATACTTTCTCTTGCTCTTTCAGATCATGTCCCTAGGCTTGGGTTCACAACTGAGGCTGTTGTTCTTGCAGCGCAGGATGCCGGTTACCCAGAGGTTTCCTTACAGCTGTTTCCCCGTGGAGGGGAAATTGAGCTTATCATATATTGGCTATCAACAAGACGAGCTCTCTTGAAAGAGAAAGTTCAAAATGGAGAGATATTCGATGCAGAGGGACAGAAACTAAGTGTTGATCAAAAGGTGAAGAGGCTTGTCATGGAGAGGTTGAAGATGAACAGTGGTATAATCCAGCATTGGCAAGATGTAAGCTCCTGTTATCTGTTACTACATTGCTTAATCCTTTTAACTGATCTGTCATACTCAGGCTCTAGCAGTGATGTCTTTACCCACAAACCTTTCCTCATCACTGCATGAGTTGTATGAACTTTCTTCTGATATCCTCTACCTGGCTGGAGATCGCGCTGTAGATTCGTCGTGGTACTCAAAGCGGCTTTCTGTGTCAACAGTATATGCGACTGCTGAAATTACGATGACGGAAGATAAATCCGAAGGGTTTACTTCTACAGAGGAGTTTGTTGACAGGCGTTTTGGAGATACCGATGCTATCGTTGGAACTGTTGGTGATGTGAAGACCTATGTAGGTTTTCTAGGCGGTAGCTTGGTTGCGGCTGGAAGAAGCCTTGGTATGAAAATATAAATGGGAGGTAGCATGCCTCCAAGGGGTGGTTAATCCAGCACCTCAAGAAGACGAAGTAGTGTGTAGGATAACTTGTGATGTATATGTATCAATTATTGAACACTGTAGCGTTTTAAAGTGGAGATTATTAGTTTAATGTGATTTGGGTATTTTAATCATGGGCGTTTAATGCTCCATAACTCTTGTGCCTTCTCCTCGAGTTCTTTAAATTCTCGAATTTGTGCATCCATACCCTTTGCCCAGCTCGTAAGTTCTCGGTACGCCTTTCGGATAGCAGGTGAATCCCACCAACTGACAGCAGCATTGCTGCCTGTTCTTCTGTTCCTGCTCTTGGTGCTGCTATTCTTGTTTCGTCCGTCGGACTGTCTTGCTTTCAATATTGCTCGTGCCCCACGTTGCCTAATCCTGTCTACTAACTCAAGTGTTCTCTTATCAAAGTCGATGCCATTTTCCTCCATCTCTTTAAGCAAAGACACGATAGACGGTAAGTCATTGTAAACACGCCAGCGAAAATCTATTAATTCATGGAATAGTTCCTTTGATGACCCGATAATGAACGAAGCTCGTCCGTGGGATCGGATGCTTTCGAACAACCGAGTGGTGAGTGGAGACATTGGAAACTTATTTTGAAGAACCCTCAAAGCATGGAGAAGAGTAGCAGGGTATACATGCCGTACAACAGTTACAATGGGTATGTCTGGATGGACACAAATTGGTCGGCATGAGGTATCGTTATTTTTGTTGGGCAGATTAGATAGGTCTCCAGGAGTGCTATCACCGCTTCCGGAAACGCTTGCTGTTGAACGGGAAGACAGTATCTCGTCCAAACCTGCTTGTTTCAACATTGGAAAGATCATGTTCTCACATACTTTCCAGATCCCGAGGTCGCCTTTCCCGTTCACCACAGCGTCGTCAATCTCCTTGCAAATCCTCTTCGTTTCGGTTTGTGCTACAGCGAATGCGGCAACAGAAAGATCAATGCCAGCGAACTTTGCTTCATCTGGTGATGACGGGTCAACTTTTGTAAATTGAAAATTGTGTAGTTTATCGTTCACATTTGCTTTCTCCAAGCCGGAATTAGAAAGAGTATCTAGCGGCGGCTGGAGTTTCTTGGGGCTGCTCCGGCTGTTAAGCTCACTCATCGTCTTCAAGACTGAGCTAAAGATATTTGTTATTTCCCGATTATCCTGGGCTAAAGCACTATCATTTGCAGATGTGTTCCCGTCGTGAGGTACAGAAAAGCGGCCAGTCACTCTCGAATTTCGGGAAACCGGCGTAGAAATCGGGGCCTGAAAGTTCGCATGCCGACGTCCTGGATACGATCGTAACTCATGTCCGCTAGAATTCGAAAACGGGCATCTCTGCTGGTTGCCTGCTGGCAGGCGAGGTTGGTTCGGTTGCGCCCATTGAACTGGAGCTGTTAGAGTCCTGGTAAGGTAGAGAAACGGAAGATGTGTTGGTTCTCGGCACAGTGAGACCAGGCCGCGGGAATTTGGCATCGTTCACTCTTCCATCTGCCCTGTGGACAGGTTGCTTGCCCCGTCCTGGTATTTCAGCCAGTTTTTGTCTTGTCAGTCGATGAATACTATCACCGCATGCGGTTGGAATTAAATCCAGAGAAGCTTCAAAAGGAACCTTAACTTTTTCGCTTTCGATCGACGTTCTGGAATTCACGTGATCACGCGACTCAAAATTGGTTTAATTGGACTTTTTATTCGCGTTTAGTTCAACAAAAAGAACGACGACTTCAAGCTGTTTTTTTGCATTTGTACGCTGTTCGTCTTTTTTTGGATACGATATACCATGCTGACGGAGTACTGGAGACTCTGGGAATAAACATGGCTCCTGTAAAATCTGAGCCAGCTACGGAAATGTCCGACTTCGAAAAGCAGCGCTTAGCCAACATTGCAGAGCGCGATGCCCTCCTGAAGAAGATCAGCCTAGAAGCACAATCCGCTGGTCTTCTATCAAAGACGCCGGCGCCAAAGGCCGGACAATCACAGAGGAAAAAAGCCGCCCCAAAGAGAGCCAAACGTGAGAAAGATGCAGCACCCGTCCCCCGCCGATCCTCTGCTCGTCTCGCGGGTATAACACCAGATAGCGAGATTGCGAAGCGGAAGGCCGAAGAAGCCTATGAGGCAGAGAAATTACAAATCGAAGCGAAGAGAAGACGAGTGGCTGGTGATTTGCGGATGGATGAAATCGGAGTTAAAGGGAAATGGGAGGCTCTCACTCTGGATTCGCTTGCTACCAGCGGGCCGGCAAAGTATGAGAGAACCTTTGGTGACGAGGACATTAAGAAAACTACCAACAAAGACCTGAAGATTATGAGAGAAAAGATGAGTGGGCTAAACCTTTGGGATACCTGGGAGCCTAACAGTGTGTCTTTTCCCAATTGCTTTTCTCATATAGATTTTGTATCAGCGCTAACGCTTATCTTTAAGGGATCAGAATCACTTCGGAACGAATATACACGATGCTATTTCATCCAACTGAGTCCAAGCCCTTAATATTCGCAGGCGATAAGATTGGGAATTTGGGTATTCTCGATGCTTCACAGGACGGCCCTGGGGATGACAAGGAACAAGATCCGGTAATCACAACGATTAAACCGCATAGCCGGCCACTGGCTGCTATGTACATACATTCTTCCACCCCTTCCAAACTTTACACCGCTAGCTATGATAGCTCAATCCGGCAACTGGATTTGGAAAAATCCGTGGCCACCGAGGCTTATGTCGCTGACGATTCCGGTCTGTCTGGCGTTGATATGTCACCCGAGGATCCTCATACACTCTACTTTTCAACTTTAAATGGGGTTGTTGGCCGTTATGATACCCGGAATAATGCGAGTAAACCCGATAGTTCCACCAACGATGATGAAAGCTACAGTGCGGACGAATGGCAGCTAGCTGACAACAAAATCGGTGGTTTTTCTATCTGTCCCACCAAGCCCCAGTACATTGCAACAGCTTCTTTAGACCGAACTATGAAAGTTTGGGATCTTAGATTTCTGTCTAAGAAAACTCCTAGGGCGGTCGCGGAACACATAAGTCCACTCTCCGTTTCTCATGCGGCGTTCAACAGCGTAGGCCAGATAGCAACCTCATCCTATGATAATACTGTCAAGCTCTACAATTTTGGAACCTTCGACCTAAAATCTCGAAAATCCACTGAAACTTTAACAATCGAACCCGACGCCGTGATTGACCATAATTGTCAGACTGGGAGATGGGTCACGATGTAAGTTTTCCTTTTAACTCTCCCTTTGCCCTATACTGTTGTAAGTCTAACAGCAGCCTAGCCTCCGACCACAATGGCAAGCCGCGCCACAGTCATCTGTCCAACGGTTTTGTATAGCCAATATGAATCGTTTTGTCGATATCTATACTGCCAAGGGTGAACAGTTGGCTCAACTAGGAGGCGAGGGCATTACAGCTGTTCCGGCTGTTTCCGTCTTCCATCCCACTAAAGATTGGGTGGTAGGAGGTACGGGGAGTGGGAAAGTGTGCTTATGGATGTGATACAGCAAATTGCCTACATTTACATTGACATTTAGACAGGCAACCTTAGGACTATTCATGACGCCTGTAATTGATATTTCTGCACGGGGAAAAATAGAACAGCTTATTAATTGTAGTAATTATATTTGGCACCATCGGGGTGTCTTATGATGTGTGCGCATGAGAAGACACTTTACAGCATAGTCAAAAATTGTTGTCTATAAAAATGCACAAATGCTTCAATGCTAGATCGCGCGTCAATATGGATGGAACATTTCTAAACACATGAGATAAGGCGTCATAGGCATATTCAAATACCTCCAGTGCCAAATCACTCCCCACTTCTGACAGCCGTAAAATCTGTTGAACGGAATAGAGAACTATTAGCAGAATTCGAAGCTCAGTGCTTCCATGGTAGAGGTTATATCCCCGTGAAATTATTCAATATGCAAGAGCAACGAGAATGGCTCAGAATCGAGGGAATAAACTCAGGGTGACATTTTTTGCCGTTTCGTAGATTCAATATCTGCTTTGCATGACGATATCACAACTGCAATGTCACTACATCGCTTAGTAGGTAGGAGAGCTGTCGAGCTTTTGGGGGTTGAGCGGGGTTGGCCCTTCGGTTCTTCTGGCATGGTTGTAGTATTTGCGGCTAAAATTTGAGCTGAACGTCCGTATTGATTGCGGATGCATGCCTCTCTGACTGCAAGACCAAGCGCAAGGGCAACCTGTCTTGCCACGCTATTTCCGACGATTTTCCATTGATGAACAGGGCGGCCGATAAGAACTTCGTTGTCCGGATACCCTTGGGCACGCCTCACCTCTTGAACTGTCACCAAGCGATCTTCCTGCCAATGGAGCCACTGGCCCGTGAATATGCAGAAGGGGCAGACCCCAGTTGTAACTGTTGGAAATAGCTTCTCTGGATGGGTTCGAGACCAGGCTTTGGAGTGAGCAGCTTTCGTCCGTGCAGAGTGTTCCAGAGGATCAACCCAACCCCTTGCTATAGCTCCAACCAAGCCTCGCGTCCTAGGATACTTGGGAATATTCTGGATTAAGGCTTGTTTCTCCTCGGATTCAACTCGGGAAGGGCGGTGATCCGGCCAGGGTATGGACATTATTCGTGCAGTATCAATCGGGGGTAGATCTTGAGTGGCTGAGCGTGCAGATACAAAGTCGAAAACAGGAATGTCCCAGCGCCTTTCTCCGAAAGTTAAGCCATTAGGGTTATCACCAAGAGCACGAGATTTAGTTCCTGGTGGGTGTGAATGGGTCAGAGCAGGGTGTTCTAGGATATGAAGGCCCGGAGCTGTGATCGCGATGAACAGTCTGGATCTGCTCTGCGGCGCACCGAAGCTCCATGCGTCTAAATTGAAAACACGAGCCTGGTATCCCATGCCGACGAAGGCACACAATAGCTGAGAAAGGGGGTTTTGTTTATGTGTCCGGCTAGCCATGCCAGTCACATTTTCGAGAATTGCGTACTGAGGCCGGTATAGATCGATATAGCTTGCCACAGACGCAATCATCGAGGAATTTCGCATTGATATCTCATTCTCCTTGTGGGCATTAGCGCTGGAGTAACCCTGGCAGGGACTGCCTGCTGAAATGAAATGAACATCTCCTATTCTGGCAACGTATGTGTTCTCCTTTCCCGTAATAGCCTGGAATAGATAATCGTTAACAGAGCCGCAAAATAGCTTCAGCCCCTTGGCATCAGGGTGATTAGCCCTATAGGTCAGCATCTGTTGAAGACCCCATTCCACTGCCCACTTGCTCTCAATTGCACCCCCTTCCTCAAGCCCTAGATCAAATGTCCCTCCACCACTAAAGAGGTTGAGGGCCTTTAACTTGGGCAAAGAAGATGTTGAAGGGTCGAATCCTTCTTTAAAACTTGGAGAGGAATTCAGAGGGATCAAATTCTCCCCATCCTTCTTATAAATGATATAGAAGGCATCTCCGGTCCCATCTCTATTATAAGGGCATGGGATATTCGGTATATGAATGGGTTTGAAAACACGAATATGACAATGCCTTTTTATACGGCTTACTGGAATGGTCCGGGAATCATCACAGTAAACTAGTTCATTGGGACGGCAGTTTTTCTCCCTAAGGTCTCGACGGTATAAGAAAACTCGTAGGGTAGCTTCCTCCGGTCCTATACTGATAACCTCAGCAGGCTTGAGTTTGTTTGCGAACTGTGCCAGCACAGTATCACCAGCTTTAATTTTTTGAGTAGGAGTTTCAGTAAGCCCACAACGGCAGCTAAAATCACTCTTATGCAAGGTTCTAAAGGTTTCATCCTTCGTTTGATATGTCTGTCGTACAAAAAGTGTTGAAGTATCCCGGTCCTCGTTAAAAGAGAAAAATTCAACCGAAACCTTTTTGACCACGTCCTGAACCAGTCTTTTCCCTTCTTTACAATCGCAGTGATCACTCAGGAACAGCTCATTGCTGTGCGGGTATGCCATGTTGGCACAAACAGTATCACTTGCGCGATACAGCCAAATCAACCGAAGATCGCGATGCTTATTGGGACCAAACCCCTGAACAAGAGCATACCAGTAGTCTTCCTTGCCCTTCCAGATGGATTCGTCATCCTTTCTTAACGCAACAACATCTCCAACGGAAATATCGCCGGTAGCACTTGTTTTTCTTTCTGTCCCAAGAAGTGCACTCTGTCGCCTCACCATCTCCTTGTGTTGGCTTTTAACTTCGGGAGCCAATTCAACTTTCTGCAGGTGGGAGGACCAAGGCATTTTCTTAAAACATTCGTATACAAAGGGGGTGACGACAGTGTTCGTCACTACCGTAGGCTGCGGTGTGATAATCGGTGTTCCTGAAAGCCCCAGTTCGTCCCAGAGAGTATGGCGGCCGTAAGAAGACAAATTAATGGTAAAAGCCTGTCCTTGCAGGAACCTGCCATGTGCATTCACAGCATGTCGAAAGTCGCGGGAGCCATACTTTGCTAGCCAGGCAATGAAATCCGCATTCTCACCATGGCAGGTAAGTAGCCAGTCGTGGAAATCCTCCCTAAAGTGGTTCAGGGTAACATCTCTCTCTTGATCTGCATGGAGATAGTCGACGAAATGTTTAGCTAGATCAGCTAGCCAGCTAAAGAACTGGTGATATGGCTCGTAAGCTGCCGAAGGCTTGCCCAAGCGATACCATATGTCCTTCTTTTGACAGTGTATGGATTGTATCCAAATATGCTCTCCCACAGTGTGCTGGTCCGGATCCTCATAGCCACCTATGGAAACAATACTGAATGCAATCCGCTGGACGTAGAAAGGGCCAACGTCAGGATTGACCTCTCCCTCGGGCCTGATTATACCGTCAAAAAAGAACGTTGAGCCGCCCTCCTTATTCGCAACATCATCAAGCGGTACCATACCGACCCGTCGTCCGTTACCGCCTATGCAATTGTAAATCGTATAATCATCCAGTACGAAGCTGACGAATCGAGAGCCGCCATATTCCTCCTGCGCACAATTGCCCTGGAGAAACAGGGTATTCACGGCATTCCATTCTTTGGATATAGGGTATGGAGGTCTGTATCCTTCATATGCAGATGCCGGGCTAGGTAGCGGCGGGCAAACGACACCTACTAACTCGTTATGCTGTTCTTTGTCCTCGGATTCCTCTTTGTTCTCGGATTCCTTCAGCCCAGCGAAATCCTTGTCCACGGATGATTCCTCTGGTACATCGTTTCTGGAGAATATCGACGGGAGGTTCGATGTTGATGACGAGCTCATACTTCTCAACCACTAATATAGATAGATCTCTGTAGGGAGGGCGGCGGGACCCGGGGGTTCAAACAGTGGGCAGATCCGAACGTAGCACCAGCTATTTCATATTCGCCTCCGTGTTGTTATCCTCTGACTGTATCTGGCAATGTCTGCAGGCAGGCATAGTTAGTATAATTCAAGTACAAACACTCAATTGCTTTTGTGGAGAGAGAAGTATACTTATGCAGGGCGAATATAGCAAACGGAACGGAGTATGGAGTGGTGTAGCTGCTAGCTAATTGCACCTATGTTTGGTCGCAATGTCAAAGGTGCAAGAAGGACGCTGAAAGAGGTATTGGCGGTAGTTAGTCGATCAATCGCAACACAGTCCGCGTATAAAGAGACCAACCAGGCAGTTCGTAAATTCCCCTATTCTTCTGCCCTTTTGTCTATTATTTCTTACTGTTCGGCTTTTTTCTCTTCGTCGCGTCGCGTCGAAAGCCTCCAGCTGGGAGGTGGTCACGTGCCATCAAATTTGGGTCGTTGGACACTGCGCAAATTGGAAGAAGAAAAAGGGGCTACGGGGCGGAGCTGATAGAAAGACATGCTACGTTCAAGGTAGAACGGTCACTGGTTAGCTTCGTAGTATACTACGTTCAGGTTCATAAGGCGATACTAGCATACAGCGCAAATAAGACAGGCAGGACAAGCGTAGCTGCTTCTAGCATGGACAAAAAGGGGGTAGTCGTAAGAGTAAATCTATCTGCGTAATTGACAGGGGAGATGAGATGGTAGGCAGTAGGTAGGTAGGCATGATGGGCCGGTAGATAGAACAGGACGAGAAAAAAGGGCAAAAGTAAAAAAAAGAATAAAAACACACGAAACGAGTAAACCACCTGGCTTGAAAGGCTTTTTTCCCCCCTGAGAAGCAAAAAAGAGAAAAAGAAGAAGAATTAATCTTACATACATGGGTTAGTCAAATACCTAGTCAGTCAGTCAGTCAGTCAGTCAGCCGGTAGACGATGGGACGGACGAAAGGAAAAGGAAGAAGTGAGAAACATATAGAAGAATAAATTTGAGAAATTCGTCAAATGATGTTGATTTGAGTCGTCAAGTAAAGGCCTGCCTCCTTTCCCCTAGTTTCCCTCAACCCATTGGGTATATCCAACACCATGAGAAATGCACCGCGTTATTTCAAAAATCCCCCCAAGTACCACCACACCACACTTTCACCAGACCACATCACATCACAATCACAATTCACAATTCACACTCTCGCCTAGCCTCGCCTCACCTGACTCCGTCCTGAGGTATGCGCGGGATACAGAGAAAAGGCGAGGCGATGCAGTACTTGTTTTGTTTCCTCGATTTTTCCTTTCCCGCCATGTCGTGCCATGCTTAGGTGCGAGGACATGGAAACCCAAAATCATTCAACTCTATTCCTGAGTTGTGGGGGATATCTCTCGCAATATCAAGTAAGGAGAAATGCGTTATGACGGGACGGAACATGTTAGTAAAAGATTGAAGGATGTGGGGGAAAATGGATGTGGAGGAAGAAAAAGAAGGGGAAAAGGAGACATGTAGATCAGATCAGATAGATAGATAGATAAAGCGGTAGAAGGACGTACGGGAGGTCTCCGTTTGTCATGACCCAAACCCAAATGCAGGAATAAGAATAGGAAAATAAAATAAAAAAAAAAAATAGAAGAGAAGATATAAAAAAATAGACAGTAAACAGAGAACAGTGCAGATGTAGACAAGAACAAGAACAGAACACAAGCGAAAGCGCTGGGAATTTGCAAGTGGAAACATGGCAAATAAATCAAAATGGGGGAGGATGGGAATAGGGATATTTCAATGGGGATGGAAACTATATAGTAAGATATTCGGGGAGGTTTAATGGGTAAAAAAACAAGAGTGAATGAAATCTTTCGTATTTTTCCAGTCATCACGATTCATTCAAAAAACAAAAATAAAAAATGAAGATGGAAAAAAAAAAAAAGAAAGAAAGAAAAAAAAAGAAAAGAAAAGATGACAAGCCAGGAATGATTGCTTGTGTAGCCGCATATTGCAGCTTACTTCGTGCGTGATATCATATATATTCATTTCGTGGGCCCACGTCCTGCGGCTGGTGCGCTGCACCATGAGAATTCGACGATTCTTTATCCTTCCCCTTGCGTCTGGTCCGGTCGACGAATTCGAAGAGCCGGTATTTGCCTGAATCGCGGGACATGCCTGACTGTCGATTCTTACCAGTCGGCGTCTCAGCCTGCGTCAGGGAGACTGTGGAAGGGTTCTGGAGGCTCTCGGTACTCTTGCGCGAATCAGCGTAGTATTTCGGTTGGGTGAACATTGGACGACCTGGATGTTCCCATGGAGCAGAAGTGGCGCTGGAAGGAGTATCATCGTCCGCATCATCGCTAACGCTGGCCTCGGTGGACTTGAGGTACGGTGTGCGTGGGAAGTAACCGATTGAATTCCGGTTGTTGCCTGCCGTTGTGGAGCTGACGCTTGTCACAGCCGATTCTCTACCTGGCGTGTTGGCTTTGCTCGAGCTTTCCTCATAAAAAGTAGCCGATTTCTCGACTTGCTCGGCAATCTCCTCCCACTTCACCTCGAGGTTACCGCTGGGCTGCTCGGCTTGTTCGGCCTTGTTGAGTGACTCCTTCGTTCGCTTCTCCAGGTCGATGCATAGCTGATGGAATTTGAGAATGTTCACGTCCATGTCAGGAACTTCAGTGAGACCCCTTGGTGCAGCTTGTAGCCACACGCGAGCCAAACAAGCAAAGCTTCTAGCATTGTCAATGAGGAACGGTAAGCTAGGGAATCCTTCCCGGGAGGTTGGCGGTAGACGGCCGAGAATTTGGATGGGAGTTGCGAAAGATGGGTTGACTATTTGAGGTGGGCGTTCGGCGGGGATGGCGCAAATGGCATCGATGAAGTCCTTGAATTCGTTACGGTGGGACATGAGAAACTTGTTCATGGGCTCCATGAATGGTTCCTTGTTGCCGAACGTGGTTAAATTCGCAAGTCCCTGGAGACCCTTTGCGACTAACGTCAAAGTTCGTTGGGCACGATTTCGCGGATGTTCTATCAACAAACGTTGTTAACCACGGGATCTTAACCTACCGGTAATATGACTAATGGTGAATAGACATACCTTTTAGAAGACCAAAGAGCTTCGGATTCAGAATGGCAGGACAGAAGAACCGTAGAAACAAGAATCCAGACACACTACTGTACGTGACAGACCGTAGGAAATCCCCGTACCGGTCCTCAGCGCAAGCCCTGATGTGTCTGAAGATATACCTCAACTCTGGCGGACATCTCGCGGCGGAACCAGCAATTGACTGCCACATATTACTTGTGAGAATGATCAGATTGCGCCAATTCCGCTCGAGGTCTTCCTGTCTGCTGACGCGGTTTGGGTCGATTTCGCAGTCGGGATCACTTTCGTCGATGTCTCGTATACTTGAGCCGATTGTTTCCTCGAGATATTCTTTGCCCAGACGACGCATGTGCATGTCCAGCGATTTTGTGAGTAGGGAGTTCCCGCGGAACAACAGGTTTGCTTCGACGGTTGCAGAGCGGCCTAGGTCTCGCACGAGGACTTCTCGTTCCTGACCGGACTCGTATGAGTCGTTTGAGTGGATGCGGCTGGTATAGCGGAGGCGACTGGCGGAAGTCTCGCGGTGAAGGCCGTCGATTTCATCTTCGACGAGCGCAGTTACCCATTCACTTGCCTGACCAGACACTTGGAAGATGTCGAGGAATATCTCGGAGAGCTGGCGGAGCTCCTGGGGCGCGAGCTCGGCCAGGTGAACTGTGAGACCGTTAGGGAAGGAATGGAGAAGCTCAGACATGACTTGGTATTCTTGAGACATCAGAACAACGGTTTCATCGAGCTGAACGCGCATCAGCATTTCGCCGACTGGCTGGTCGTTCTCATCGAGGATTTGCCACCACTTCTCGGATCCGTTGCCGGCATCGAGACTGTCCAGGGGCAAGTCTATTCTGCCGAATGTGGTATCTTGCGAGGCCACCTCTAGTTCACCTAGCGTCGCCAATGAGTCGTGTTCACGGTCACCTTCGTTGGGCGTGTAGGTACCTCGAGAGACGAGGGTCCAGTCTTTCTGCACGGGGTTGAGACATTTCACTAGAACGGTGGCACTAGAGAGGACGGGGGGAAGGTCGTGGAAGGTGAAGTCTTCTCGCCAGAACGGAGCGGAGGTACTGCTCTTCACGGCGGTCTTGCCTCTGACCTCACCGTCTAGCAGGACTTCGGCATAGTAGTCACCGGAGGACTGCGAGCCCTGCTGTTTGGATGACTTCTTGCTCTTTTCCGGCAGTTCTGCCTTTGACTGGGGGAATATCTTTGCTTCGATGACACGGACGTTGAGCAGGCGTTCGATTCGAAACATGTCTGTCGTGGTGGTGGGGACTTGCTGGGAGATGGCCAAGGGGTGGGATCGGCCGGAGTCGTCTGTCGAGGCGGTGGTGGTGGGAGGTTGTTCGGGTCCGTAGAGTTCAGGGATAGTAAAGGCTCGGAGTAGGACAAACCATACCTCGAACAGGACACGGCTTTCCATGGAGAGGTAGACGGGTCTGGTGAGATGGTCGCTTCCGGCATGAACGGCATACTGAGGATATATGGCTATGCAGAACTCGTCTTGCAGGACGGAGGCGTCTAGCTTTTGGATGGCACAGCGGGAGAGTTGGGATAGTTGTATGAAAGATACAAGATTTGTGCCGGCCTCAGTTACGATCTTCATGTGGCCGTTTTCTTGTAGTGTGCAGTTGACCTTCCTCCAATAATGCGACAGAGCCCGTTGCTGCTTGAAGGTTGATATCCTGCGGGGCGTTGGCGGGGGACATACACCGGAAGCACTTTGTCTATCCCACAACAGCATCTTGCCTACTTTTATAATGGTGGCTTCCTTTTGTAGAGTACTCTCTGAGTTTCTCCGGCGGTCTGCGAGACGCCGTTCAGTTATGGCGACTGACTGGGGCTTAGTCATTTTGTTCTGTACGCCCTTTGGGCGAATGGGCTGCCAGCACAGGAGGGCGGCAAGCCAGGAGTCACAGGTCTCTTTGACATGGGGACGGAGGTGTATGCTGAGGGTAGAGGAGTAGGTTGAGACACTCAGGTACGGGCTTTGGAGTTCGGTAGAGTAGAGGGTGCGGACCCTGCAGCCGCGGAGGTCCGGGATGAGGGTCTTTGCTTGGTTTGCTTCACCTTTTGCCTGGTAGATGAGGCTGCCTGCGGCAACGTTGATGGCACAGTAGCCCGAAGTCCAGGACGAAGATCCAGATATGCGGAAGGAGAGGATGCCATGCATTCTGCCACAAGTGGACTTCATCAGATCTAGTATCTTGGTAGAGTCCGGGTTCAGCACTTGAGATACGTATGGTCCCGGACTGGAAGCGTTTGAAGGAGGAAGGCCGGAGGAGAGAGTCGAGTGCGACTTGACGAAGCGAGGCCGCGGTCCGGGAGACTGGATGATGGAGGGGAACCCGATGGAGGCGGCAATGGGATCGTCCTGGAGTAGCGGTCGGGGACTCTGGGGTGAGCCTGCAGCCATGTTGGCCGATGCAGTGGTGGTTAGAGAGCCGAGTCTCATCCGGGTGCGTCCCAAGAAGGTGTTGGGTGGCAGGTCGCCTCTCTGGTCCTCCATGGTGGTCGTCTTTGACCTGGCTCTCAAGCTCCGAGGATCTGGCAGCGGTAGGTCGTCATCATTGAGCCTGTTGGCGGCGTTGCTGTTATTACTACTGGTGTTGTTGTTATTATTGTTGTTGTTGTTGGCGTTGCTGCTGCTGTTGTTGTGGTGATGATGGGAATGGTGGTTGATGTTGGTGGTGCTGGCACTGGCACTGTTGCTGCTGCTGCTGCCATGTCCAGCATGAAAAGGACTGAACTCACGCCGCCGGTCACGCGGTTTTGCGCGAAGACCGGATCTGGGCGAGGCTGTTGCGCTGGCCACGAAGTGTTCGGCATCTGAAGCTGGCGAGTGATTCTGCGTATCGGAGAGCGACTCCTGGGGGCTGACGGGCCGGATGGAGGTATCCCTGAAGCTGTCTGGGTAAACCATCCCGTGGCGGTCCTTGGAAGAAGATTTTTTGCTAGGACGGCGTTCAATGGGTCTCGAATATACGTCCAGGTCGTCCCTCTGAAAGCCGTTCTGGCGCTCAGAGTCCATAATCCCTATTCGGTTATCTGAAAGCCGGCTCTACCGCCACTATCCGCATATCAAGGACGAGAGGATGTTGGCTATTCATCAGTGACAGGCCGGGCCACTCTGGTCAGGGTGGGATGGGAGTACGGATTGGGCACAACAACCAGAATGTCGGTATGCTGGGGGTTGAGATCGAGGTTTAGCGGCGTCGCAAAAAGAGCCCTTTTTTTTTTTTTTTTTTTTTCTGAATGCAAAAGAAAGGATGAGCGTCTCGTGGCGGAGAAAAGAAGATGAAGAAGAAAGTATTATTTGCAGTGGCACAGTTATAAATGTAGTAGTACTGGGGAGGGGAGATGGTGGAGGGGAGGGAATAGAATCGAGAGAGGTGAAGAAGCCTGAGAGGGAGGAGAAGACGAGCAGCAAAGAAGAGCGCCGTCCGTTTAGGGTCAGTCCGACGAAACAGCGAAGGAGGGAGGAAAAGAGAGCGTTCCCACCGCCCAAAGAAAAAAAAAAAAAAAAGAAGGGGAAAAAAAAAGACGAAACGACCGGCCCAGTTTTAACCCACGACGGATTATCCACCGGAGAAAACAAAACGAGAGATTGGAAGGAACAGAGACATCGACAGAAGGAGAGGAAGAAAAAGAGAGAGACGTACCTTTTGACAACCAAAGAAGAGAGAGAGCAAGGTCGGCCCGTCCTACATGTCCCGTTCTGCAGAGGGAGAGGGTCGAAGGAGAGTCGACGAGGGGGGGGAAGAAGAAGAAGAAGAAGAAGGAAGAAGAGGCAAAAAAAAAAAAGGGACAAGCAAGCACCGCCGCACCGCAGCGAAGGGGGGGGAGGAGGAGAGGAGGAGGAGGAGGGGAGAAAGGGAGAGGAAGCGCGGGAAAAGGGCTAAACTAAAAGTAATGTAATAATAATAATAGTAGTAGTAGTAGTAGGTAGTAGTAGTAACAGTAATAGTAATAGTAATAGTAGTAGTAGTAGTAGTAGTAGTAGTAGTAATGATAAATAAAAGATGGTGTGGTAAACACGACGTCCTGCCTAGCAGCAACGAGGACGCCGAGCGAGGAGAGAGACGAACGACGACGACGGCGGCGGATGGAAGAGCGCGAGAGAGAGAGACGCAAGAGAGAGACGCAAGAGAGATGAAGAGACGCAGGAAAAAGAAAAGAAGAAGAAAAGGGCGAGGAAAAAGAAAGGAAAGGCAGCGAAGGCGAAGAGCAGCAGCCCAGCAAGCAGCAAGGACGGCGAGACGAGCGGCGTCAAGGTCAAGGCCGCGCGAGGTGATCTCCTTGTCTCTTGTCTCTTGTCTCTGCCTCCCTGGAGATCTTCTTCCTTGCCGCTGAGGGTCTCTCTATCGGTTTCTCTCTGAGGTCGGTCTTGGTCGTCGCGAGGTTGAAGTCGAGGTTGAAGTTGAAGTTGAAGTTGAAGTCGCGGAAGAAGAAGAAAAGAAAAGAGAGGAAAAGGAACCCCCCCCCTCGCTTAGTCAGCAGCCTTAAGAAGGAGACGAGAAGAAGATGAAGAAGATGAAGATGAGAAGAAGCAAAGGATAGGAAGAGAAGAAGGCGGGAAGGTTGAGAGAAGAAGAGAAAGGAAGAAGAAAAGAAGAAGTAAAGAAGAAGTAAAGAAGAAGAAGAGAAGAAGAAGAGAAAAAGGCCGTCCTTCTGGCAGCTTTCTCTCTCGTTTCTACCGGCTTTCTAGAAGCGCCTGTTCCTGCAGCCAGCCAGCCAGGCGAATGACTTACTATCTACTACTGTCTATCTACTATCTATACTACTTGCTGCTGCTACGACGCTGGAGAGACAGCAATCGATAGGCTGAGATGCATCAATCATCCCGATCATGGATATTAAGACTGGTCTGCCAGCCGTGGGCGTCTTGGTAGTGATGACTGTCTATGCTGGCATCTCAACGGCTGCCTGGCATGGGGCGGGACTGGCTGTCTGCTTGTTCCTTTTGCTGGCTGGCAGCTCCGCCGACAGCGAGTCCCTTACTCTACTACTACTAATACTAATACTAATACTAATACTACTACTATTATTATATGCTGCCTACTCTCGATGCAGTCACACGTTCACTCGTCCGTCACTCTGCATCGCGATATAAGGCTGTATCCCGATCCCTATCCTTGTCAGCCGCTAGCTTGCTGCGAGGCTAAGTTAACTAGTGACCGGACTCCTGGGCCCTCTCCCTCTCCCTCGCACATTATCGCATTATTACTTATCCTTTGCTGTTATTATTAGAAGGTAGAAGATAGAACAACACAGACTGGCGGACTTGGGCGTCTATCTTTCTCAGAGCAGTCTCGGCTATAGGGATGTAGCCAGTCAGTCTTTGCCGGTCAGTTTATAACGACAGGGCAGCCGCTCACTGCACCGACGTATATATAACTCCGACGACGGCCAAGTTAACTGCCATGGAAGTCGATCTGCTGCCGTCGTGAAGTTGATTTCGGATCTCAGTGACTAGCACTCTTCTAGGAGTTGCTCCAGAGTAAAACATCCATCTTTTCTTCTTCTTCTCGTCTTTTCTACTGCTTCTTCTTCGTCTTTCATCCTACGTCACCGGAAGGTAGGTAGTAAGTTACCAATCACGTGATGGTGATGCTTCGACGTCAACTTCAAAACGTCAGACGAAAAGAAGCGGAAAAAGAAGAAGACGACGACGACGACGACGACAGCTCAAGTTGATGGACGATGAATACTAGCATATAAGGCCTTGCTGGTGCTCTCGCAGCAGTCGATGGTCTGTCTGTTCCCGCTAACTGACTAACTAACTAACTAGTTTAACTGTCAAGGTGCGTTCCTCTGTTGTAGCTCCCACCAGACACCTCCTTGTGACCTCACAGAAGCCCATGGCCAGGCAGAGAAACACACCCTCACGGGATAACGTGTTTGCTTCTTTTACTCTTATTTAATACTGATGGCTAACCCATCTTGATCCTCTCTGCAGTGTCATCTATCATCTATCAGCTACAGCTACAGCTACAGCTACAGCTACAGCACAGAACATGAGTTCGGCCAGTGGTGATATGCGAAGCTGTATCCTAGATACTCCGTGACGTCAAAAGCCACCAACCATGAACCGCTTCATGCCCATAAACGCCAGCACTACCCCGTCCATCTACGAGACTCTGCGCCAGTACGACGACGACGGCGATGACGATGGCTCCGACGTCGAGAACCGCGCCGGCATGGCGGTCGACGAAGAGAACCTGGTCGGACAGCAGTACACCGACTACGAGCTCGAAGACGCCCTGGCGCAGGCCTCGGATACCCAGTCCAGACAGAGCAGTCCCTTTTCGCGTCGCTCAGCGCCTAGGAATAACAATGTAAACGTAGCCTCCTCGGCCTTTCATGCTGGTGCTGGTTCTCGTGCTGGTGCTGGTTCTCGTGCTGGTGCTGGTTCTCGTGCTGGTGATGGTTCTCGTGGAGCAGAAGATACAGAGGCCGACGATGAAGTGCCTGCCTCGTTGCTGGTGGAAGGACATGCGTTGCCCAGTTCCCCTTTGCCTCCTCCGCCCATGCATCCGTTAAGGTCGAGTGGGATAGGCGAACATTCGCTGCATCTACGCGGGCCGCCGTCTGCTTCATCTCCTGACCAGGCCCGGAATAACAGATGGGAGACGACCACAGCTGAGCAGCAAGACCCGCCGTGTGTCTGGGGGGTCAAGCAGAATGCTGCCCTGCGCCTGGCTGATCCCAGAGAGAAGGCCCTGTGGAGGTGGGCGAACGTCGAGAACCTGGATAACTTCTTGCAGGAAGTGTATGATTATTTCCTTGGGAACGGCATCTGGAGCATCATGCTAAGCAGAGCCCTCAACTTGGTGTAAGTCGCCCTTACACTCCTTTTCATACTATACTGTATGCTAACTACTGTAGAACCCTGGCGTTTGTTGTCGGGTTTACTACCTTTCTCTCCAGCTGCATCGACTACAGACGGGTGCCGCATAGCAAGACCATGTCCCAGATTCTCATCCCAGGGTGCGTCCGCAAGATGTCTGCCTTTTCTACCTTCTTGCTCTGGCTCTTCACCATCTTCTGGATCGGCAAGGTATTCCAGTACGCCGTCGACTTCCGTCGTCTTCGACACATGCAAGACTTCTATCAGTACCTCCTCGGCATCCCGGATGCAGATGTCCAAACAGTCTCCTGGCAGCAAGTCGTCAGCCGTCTCATGGCACTCAGAGACTCCAACCCTTCCACCGCAGCCGCCGTGTCTCCCAAACACCGCAAGTTCCTGGGCAGCCAGTCCAAACAGCGCATGGATGCACACGACATCGCCAACCGCCTCATGAGACGGGAAAACTACCTCATCGCCCTCTTCAACAAAGATATCCTCGACCTCACCCTACCAGTCCCCTTTCTCCGCAAACGCCAGCTCTTCTCCCGCACTCTAGAATGGAACCTCAACCTCTGCGTGCTAGACTACGCATTCAACCAGCAGGGCCAGCTCAGACCCCTTTTCCTCAAGGATACCCACCGCAGGGCTCTAAGCGACGGCCTTAGACGCCGCTTCATCCTCGCCGGCTTCATGAACATCTTCATGGCCCCCTTTATCGTCACTTACTTCCTCATGCACTACTTCTTCCGCTACTTCAGCGAATACCAGAAGAACCCCTCCCAGATCGGGTCCCGGCAGTACACCCCGCTCGCCGAGTGGAAGTTCCGCGAGTTCAATGAACTCTGGCATCTCTTCGAACGGCGCACCAACATGTCCCGTCTCGCGGCGGACGAGTATATCGCCCAATTCCCCAAGGACAAAACAGTCCAGTTCGCTCGCTTCGTGGCCTTCATAGCCAGCGCACTTGCCTCTGTCCTTGCACTCGCCACAATCATCGATCCGGAGCTTTTTCTCGGATTCGAAATCACGCACGATAGAACGGCGCTGTTCTATCTCGGTATCTTTGGCTCCGTCTGGGCCGTAGCCCAGGGCGTCATACCGGCGGAAAACCTGGTGTTTGACCCCGAACTTGCCATCCGCAGAGTCATTGAATATACGCATTACCAGCCTAGCCATTGGCAAGGTAGGCTGCATAGCGACGAGATCAAGAAAGAGTTCTCGCTTCTCTACCAGATGAAGCTGGTTATTTTCCTTGAGGAAATACTCAGCATGATCTTCACCCCCTTTGTCCTCTGGTTCAGCCTGCCGAAATGCAGCGATCGCCTGATCGACTTCTTCCGGGAATTCACCGTCCATGTCGACGGGCTCGGATACGTTTGTTCCTTTGCTGTCTTTGACTTCAAGAAGGGCAACAATGTCATTCCACAGGGCCGCGATGCTAGCGGTGCTACCATTCCCGCCACGGGCGGCGCCGCTGGTCCTAGCTCTGGCCGCGGTGCTGCTCCTGTCGGACGGAACGACTATTACTCTACCCAGGACGGCAAGATGCTGGCATCCTACTACGGCTTCCTAGACCATTATTCGACCAATCCTACAGCTGGCGGGACACACGCGTACATGATGCATCGACGACAGAACCCGCAGTCCAAGACGAATAGCGGAGACACAGGCACCAACCCGTATGACCGCGGGCCACAGCGTTCAATCCACCACAACCTGGGCATGGCCAGTCTTCAGTCTCCTCCCCACGACCCAGTCGTAACACGGCCGATCTCACCATTAGCGTCAGTTCTCCTAGACTCTCACCACCAGCCACCGCCGCCGCCGCCGATGCCCATCTCAGGATTCAAGAACGTAAACCGTTTTCCGGGTCCCTCCCCGCGAACCAGACCTACTCGCCAGCTAAACCTCATGAGAGGCGCCATCCCAGAGCCCATCGAGTCCCAGACCCGGTCCCAGTCCCAGTCTCAGGTAGCGACTCCCCGACTAACCGCCCGCGGATCCAGCAAGACTGCCTCAAGCTCCAGACTGGCAGTAGACGACAGCCACTTCGAGGAGTCATGGCGTATGAACCAGGCTGCTGAGGTCGAAGGCGAGGACAAGGAGGAAGACGAAGAGGATATCAACGAGGTGGTCGACGGCGCCGGCGTGTTGGGTCTGATCCAGCAGTTCCAGATGACAGGAAACGAAGGCCGGAGGACGGTAGGAATGTGAAGGAGTCTTGTCAACTCAGCTTGTGTGTATATTTGCATTGCATTGCATATACGGGTTCCCATGGAGTTGGAGTTGGAGTTGGAGTTGGAGTTGTCTGTTCTTTCTCTCCGGTATGTAGTAGACTTCTAGATATTAGCAGTCAAGAGTGAATAGCCCGTTAGGTAGTCATACCCCCCGGCGTCCCAGGGGTTGGTCGGTCTCTTCAAGACCTCCGCGAAACAGCATAACAGTATCCGCACAATACACATCCGACTTATATATATCCCCCTCCTGCCATCTCTCCGGGCCAGCTCAGCACAGTCAATAGTGAATAATACAGCATTGATATCAAAGTCTCTTCATCACGCTGGCCGTTCCAGCGCTCGAATCCACTTTAGCGCAGCCACCAAAAAGACTAACGGGGCTATTTTTACGCTTATTTCTTCTTCCTCCTGCATGAATCTCCAATATTTTTACTCTCCTGCTTCTCCACGACGCTCAGCGAAGAGGCCCCCCCCCAGCAGGCCGTCCAGGGTTGAAATTGTTCGTGTGATGATGTAGGGATTCTCCTTCATCCAGCCCATCGTCCTCAGCATACCACGCCGTATCAAGGACTTCGCTCATTGAACCGTTCCCCCCCAGGCCGCGGGACAGACAGCCTCGGTCGAGCAGATCCCTTCCGGACCAGAGCCAGCAATCATGTTTCGCTTCCGCCGGTATCGAGTCTACCTGATCTTCTCTATCATCTCAATTCTTGCCATCATCCACTTCTCTGGCTTTGGCGGCCTCTCGACCTCCTCGTATGCGCCGCCCGTTCCTGTCCTGAGGCCCGACGGGCCCAAGCAGCCGCAACAACCACAGCAACAACCACAGCAACAACCACAGCCTCAACCGCAGCCTCCAGTCAAGGACGAGAATAAGCAGAAACCCATACCGCCTCCTACTCCGCCAGTGCCTGAAAAGGGCCAGCAGGGCCAGCAAGATGGCGGTGTTGTCAAGCCGCCTCCTCCTGTAAAAGAAACGCCGCCGCCGCCAGCCGTACCCGCACCTCCTGCCAACATACCGAGCAACAACGGGCACAATCTACCAGGTGGGAAAGGCAGACAAGAAATCGAGGACGGAGATGACTCGGAGACAAGCTTGCCTCGCTGGGAGAAGCAGCCTGAACACTTCCCCGTAGCGTCGGAGAATGTCATCCCGTTACCCAAGGGGACGCCCAAGAACCTGCCCAAAGTCCAGTTCAAGTTCCCCCCTGAACCCGCCCGAGCGAAAGACGAACGCCAGCAGAAACTCGCCCGGATCAAGAACTCGTTGAAACATGCCTGGGACGGATACAGAGAACGTGCCTGGATGCATGATGAAGTGCGGCCTCAGTCGGGCGGATACAGAGACCCCTTTATGGGCTGGGGTGCTACGCTGGTTGATTCTCTGGACACCCTCTGGATAGCTGGGATGAAGGAGGAGTTTGAAGAGGCCGTGCGGGCCGTTGGCAAGATCGACTTCAAGGTCAGCAAGAGGAAGGATATCCCCCTGTTCGAAACCGTTATTCGCTATCTCGGTGGCCTCATTGGTGCATATGACATCTCTGACGGCCAGTATGGGACTCTTCTTGACAAGGCCATTGAGCTTGCGGAGATCCTGATGGGTGCGTTTGACACCCCAAACAGGATGCCGGTCACCTACTATATGTGGTCTCCGTGAGTTTGGTTTCTATTTATGTGTCTGTTTCTGTTATGCAAGGGAATGGCTCGCTCGTTTCTAACTTGGTTTGCTCTTTTTTTTCTACAATTAGGGAATTTGCATCCCGGCGTCGCCGCTCGGGCAAGAGGGTTGTCCTGGCTGAGCTCGGCTCGCTGTCGATAGAATTTACTAGACTGGCTCAGATCACTGGGAACAACCGCTACTATGATGCGATAGCACGTATCACAAATGCCCTTGAGAAATGGCAGCCTGAGACAAGCGTCCCTGGACTCTGGCCTTCGTTCCTGGACGCTTCAGGGTGTAAAACCCTCCCAAGAAAGCAGAGACCGCAACACCGGATTCCAGACTTTCCGCCATCTAACTCAGGTGTTTCTGGGTCCTCGTCGCAGCAACAAAGACCACAGCAAGACAACACCGGCCTTGGGAAGCGAGATGGGGACGCCTTGCTTCCAGGAGAGGAGCCTGCGAACTATGGAGGCACGGAGACTTCGTTGCCCAGAGTCGATACAGCTCCCCCTCTCAAGCTGGATATACCCGCGGACAAGCCCTGGCAGCGACCAGAGACCGAATTTGCAGAGGAGTGCGAAGAGCAGGGCCTCACATACCCACCTGGTGTGGTTAGTGCAACGTACACCTTGGCTGCCCTCGCGGACTCGGTCTATGAGTATCTTCCAAAGACGTATGCTCTCCTGGGTGGTCTAAACGACCAGTATAAAAACATGTACAAGCTAGCCAGGGACGCAACTATGAAGCGTATTGCTTTCAGGCCCATGCTCCCAGACTCCAGAGACATCCTCTTTATCGCAGATACCACCACGTCTACCACGGCGGGAGACGGGAGGGGTTTTGACTACAATTACCACCCCTCACATCTTGGCTGCTTCGTCGGGGGTATGTTTGGACTTGGATCAAAGCTCTTTGGTCTCGAGGAAGACCTTGAAATTGCGAAAAAGATGACCGACGGCTGTGTCTGGGCATACAACGCTACCACGTCCCAGATCATGCCCGAGGTCTTTGCAGTGCTTCCATGCAAGGATATGCATAATTGCAAATGGAACCAGACCGCATATAACCACGCTGTCTATCCACAAAATAGTATGCAACAACTTAGCCCAGACTCCCTTATTGGCATGAGGGATGCAATCGACGCAGTAGTGAAGAATCCAACTGCCATTAATAAAGTCGATCCTGGGACACCGACAACGCCACCATTCCCTGAGAAACAAGGCCTGGGCCGTCCTCAGCAGACTCGATATCCCCCTGATGGAGGCAACTTTGCCAAACGAGGAGATGCACGCGAAACGCCTATCCCTGACCGCATCATCGGGGATCCGTCCAGACCAGTTCCGGGTGGAGCGGTAGTGCCTACATCCACCCCCATGTCACACGCACAGCTTGTTGATAAGCATATCAGGGACGAACGCATCCCTCCAGGTATGACGGAAGTCAACTCGGCGAAGTATATCCTTCGCCCCGAAGCGATCGAGTCAGTCTTCATCATGTATCGCATTACCGGCGACGAAGCCTGGCGGGAAAAGGGCTGGGAGATGTTCATGGCCATTGAGCGCGCCACACGGACTGACTACGGACACTCCGCTATTGGAGATGTCACGAGCAAAGAGCCTGGTTTCCAGGACGAAATGGAATCCTTCTGGATAGGCGAGACGCTCAAATATTTCTACTTGCTCTTCAGCGACCCGGAAGTCGTTAGCTTAGACGACTATGTTCTGTAAGTCTATATTGGCCCTTGTACCACCCTAGAAGAACTCTGTCTGTACGCACTGGCAGTAGCAAGATCGCTAACCTATACTTCTGCACAGCAACACGGAAGCACATCCGCACAAGCGCCCCTCATTGGCGTACTAATAGAGGTGCTCATTATATATACCGGCCCTATATTAGGAACCCGCTGCGGAATTATGTTGCTTACGCACGTAAGTACTCCATACGGAGTTTGTTCATCGATATCCGCATCTCGTTCCGGCTATAGTAAGCCACCGCTCCGGTCCCTATGACGATATCAGGTTCGTCCAGTATGGGGAATTACTCCCATTACTTGCTCTTGTGTATATAGATATATACTTCTCGCCCGTCTCCCTCTTTTTCCATAGACAATCCACGTTACCATACATGGCGGATGTCAATTAATAAATGAAACGCAATTTGCTCGCCTCCTATCCGCTTGTCTATACTCCGTACAGTCTGCACTATATTGCTTTAGCGAGAGCTAGTCTCTTGGTGTTTTTGCTGGTGTGTCGCGGTGTCCTGTAACTGTCTGAGATTTGTAGCACATCTCCAACCTCCAACCTCCAGCCTCCAGCCTCCGTATATGCTCGCCCGCTCTGAAAGCCCCCCCAGCATGCATCTCATGCCCTGTCTCTACCGTGTTCTTTTAAAGTTAACCTCGCATCTCTGCACTTGTTCCGTCTCCCTTGACCCGTCTGAAGCCCCACGCTCGTCAGGTCGCGATGCAGCCCCTGACTAGCGCAACCGAACAACCCCTGAAAGTAGGCCCCGAAACGACGGGTGTGAGGATGCGCAACCCCGTCTATACCCCGTCGGCCCTGTCAGTAACAAGTCAGTGCCTTGACAAGTTTCCAAGACACCTGCTGGTCCTTGTTATTTTACCTTGTCTTCGGGAATCTACCCTGAAAAGTAAAGATACATGTTCTCCGTACACCTACATAGCCCCCCAGACGGCTACGCAGGCCAACTCTAACGCAAAGATCCATAACTTCGATCAGCGGAATTCAGCGAGAAATTGCCTAATCTCGTTTGGAACCCCTGGAGAATACCCGTATAGACATATACCCACGCCAAAAAAGAGGGTGTTGCGCACTACGTATATACGGAGTACGTGTATATATATATCGCCTTCGGAGCCCCGTTGAGCCTAATGTTGGTAGCCGAAGTTGTTTTATTCCACAGGACGTTGATATAGTTGATCTATTTCTCCCTTGAATAAACAGCTTCTACCTTCTTTTCCTTCCTCTTCTTCTTCTTCTTCTTATTTACCTTCAGGGCTCTCCACGTTCCTTATTTCAACCCGCATCCTGAGCCAGATATCTGTCGTTTACATTCCTTTTTAATTTGTCATACCGTCTCAGCCAAAAGGGACCTCCTCTCTCTCTATATATATATTATACATACTTCAAGATAAGAGCCGGCTCTTACAATCAGCACAGTCACAATGGGCCTCAAGGACAAGATTGAAGAAAGTGCGTTAACTATTTCTATTAACTGCATCCGTCAATAAAGCTCCCTCAACGGCCAGCTAATGTATACACACAGTCATGGAGTTCCGCCGTCTGGAAAACAGATATGCTCGCCGCAAGAACCGACACACTCTTACCTATGGTGCCCAGTATGTCGACGGAGAATACGTCTATGGCCCCGGCAGCCCAGCTGTCTCTCCATCCCCATCGGCCACCACTGTGCGGAAGCAGTCCACTGGCGGCAAGTCCTCCAAATGGGGAGGAAAGTAAGGGGATATGGCTCGTTGAGGGCCACATGCAATGCAAGAAGTGGCCTGGAGCCGATATAATTTTAATGACTTGAAACGGCCGCCAGGGTTGGGAAGACAGTAAAGCCGTCTGCCATGGCCTTTTGTCTGCTTCCAGGGAGGACGCGACTGGGGAGGCTTCGAGGTCAAGACAGTGATGGAAGGTGTTTCTTTTCAGAAAGCTATGCATGTTTTGTCACCCTGTGATAGACGGAAATGCATTATATCTCGAGTTAATAAAGCAAATACCTGGTTTCTGCTGGTGCCGTCAAGGGGTAGAGTGTCCAGAGCCCCTGATATATATTTTCAATATGGTTATTGCATGGCATGTTGATAACCAGTAACTAACCACCTAAGTGGTTACATGTAACTAGATAACTAGATTACATAACTAGTTATCGTTTTATGCAGCTAAATTCTAACATCAGTCCTTTTCAACGACAAATATATACGTACCTGCGGGCAGATTTAACCCAAATTTCGTCGATATGCGGTTACATGGCCTTCGATGCCCTGCAATGAATCTCCGGCCATGTCTCTATCCGACCAGAATCCCATGCTCGTTATACTGCACCAGAGCAACGCCCGTATCCAACAATTCATCAAGTCATCGAGGTTCTTCGCTTTCTTCCCTCTTCTAGGCAAATTAATATCTAATCGTTATTCCAGCATCAGTTTGGGACGATGACAGCTTCTATCGGTATACCCGCGGTCGTTGGCTGTACAATGAAGACCAACGGATGGCAGATCGGTCCGTCAAATTTGACATGACAGAGCTTGTTCGCACTGCAGCTGCGACTCAAGGCTGTGATATTTCATCCTGCATAAAGGTAGAAAAACTGCCTGAAGGAGACTACAACAAGGTCTTTCTCATTACTTTACATGGTGGGCACCAGGTGATTGCAAAGGTGCCTAACAAAAATGCGGGTGTGCCTTTCTATACCACCGCCAGCGAGGTTGCGACCATGAAGTTTGTGGGTTTATCTCCAATTTACAATGCATAACAATTGATATTCTATAAAGCATTGACAGGCCTATTTCTAGGGGAGAGATATTGCTAAGTTGCCAGTACCAAAGGTGTATGCCTGGAATCCGCATGTGTCTGGCAACGCCGTTGGTGCCGAGTACATTATCATGGAGAAGGCCAAGGGCGTCCTGTTAAGCTCCATGTGGCCCTCTATGAAGAAAGATCAGAGGATAAACCTGATCAAAAACCTCGTTGCATTGGAAAAATCCCTTCTGGCCCATAGCTTCCAGCATATCGGAAGTATATACCACAAATCGGATTTTGATGGTGTGCAAAACGACAGATTCTTTGATACCCCCTACGCTGGGTATTTTGTTGGGCCTACGACTGCACGTATTTTCACACATGATGGAAGGGGGAAGGTTAGCACGGATAAAGGCCCTTGTGAGTTAAAAATGTCGATATCCATATAACGACCCTGTTCCTTGCTAACTCCATAATAACACCACAGGGAGCTCTGCTTTAGAATATATTCTAGCCTCCTCCAAACGGGAGAAAGAATGCATCAAGCAATGATTGAGCTTCCCACGGCCAGAGGGGATATTCAGTGGCCCGGGAGGTTATATACCCACTGCTAATGGCAAGCTCGATGTCTTAGACGATTTTGAAAAGGTTGCTGCTTATCTGCTTCCGAAGGACCTTTCCGTACATGTCCCGGTTCTATGGCATAGTGACCTCCACAACGAGAATGTCTTTGTCGAGCGAGACGATCCGTCAAAAATCATCTCCATCATTGATTGGCAAGCCACGTATATCGCACCCCTTTTCCAACAAGTCCGTACTCCAGTCTTCCTAGACTTTGTCGGGCCACGGCCATCCCTTGGTTTGAGGGAAGTTCCTTCATTACCAGACGATTTCGAATCCTTAAGCACAGCCGAGAAGGAGAAAGCCAGGGAATTGAATTCAAACCAGTGCCTGTATAAGATATATGAAATACACTCTGGTCGCGAGAACATGCCTGTCTTCAAAGCATTGCAATATTCAGAGACCCTGGGCAGCCAAATCATTTCACTTGTTTCCCAGGTATTCAATGATGGGGAACCTATCATAAAGGGACAGCTGATCCAGCTCTTCTTTGAATGGGAGAAAGTCGTTGGCCCAAAAGGGGGCCTCTGTCCTCTTCAATTCACCGAAGCTGATATCGCTGCGCAAGACGCGGATCAGCAAAAGTGGGAAGAAGGGGTACAGATGAAGGGAGACGTGTTGGAGGCTCTTGGAGGTGCAGAAAACGGCTGGGAGGGCTGGTCCAGCCATGAGGATTACGATGCGCTCACAAAGAAGCTGGCAATGGTCAAGGAGCAATTCCTGGAGTACATGGCAAGCAATGAAACGGAAAGGAAAGCATGGGAGGGAGCATGGCCATTTAGAGACGATTAATTTAACGGAATCCGTAGCTCCCCAGCTGTTCTCGGGATATTCTAATGTTCCCTGACGTAGCAACACCTATATGCCCTCAACCCATGAGTATATGTATCAATATGATGCTTCCCCCCCCCCCCCCCCCTTTTTTTTTACCTCTGACAAGTCACTATACTTGGCAAAGAGACGTGGATCAGATATAAATGTACGGGCTTTGCCGTTCCTTCATACCCCATACTGAGCTCAGCTGCGGCTGTCCATGGACCTGCTGGGCCGAAGACGAGGGGCCCGTGTTTTCCCTCTGGTGACCTCGAAATTTGACATGGGATAGAGGCTTCAAACGGAGGTCACTTATGCAAGGCACGTATGAACCTGGCGCCGATGCACAATTTGAATCAGCCAAGGAGGTGCTGGGAAGATCTATATACAGCACCAGGCAGTCAAGGGAGACGGATAATTAGCAGGGAAGCAAATAGGCTACTATGTGGCAATCCATCAAAGACACCAGTCGATCACGTTAATTTTACGGTTGCTTCTATCTATATCTGCGCTGGGATTCTGGAGTAATTCCCCTTTAGTGGCTTTATCCCTTGTCGTAGGATTCACGGCGATTCACGGAATAAGATGAAACATGCTCGGCGCGCAGAAATCGAGGAAGCTGATCTTTCATATGTGAGACGGCTTGTTATTAGTGTTAACAGGGTCCATTAAAAGAATATGTAAACTGTAAACGTCGGCCAACTATGAAAGACCGTGTGTCGTCTCTGAGTACTCCGCAGTGCTTGCGTGTCTATCTTCCATCACTTCTTTGATTTCCTTTGCCCAATTCCGCTTAACCGACCAAATGTCCCAAGAGGCGTCTTTGATTTCGCCGTCGATCCACCCTTTTGGGCCCCGAGAGAATCGCCCTGAGCTCCCGGACGTCGGGCATAAGTGCCGACCGGTATGTCGGAAATCGTCCTGTCGATACCACTGCTATTTGGCTCATACAGTGGAAGCGATGCTGTGGCCATAGCTGATGTTGATATCCCGTTCCTGTCTAATTCAAGATCTCTCTGGGATCTACGTTGAGATCTTCTCGATCGTTCCTGGACGCTCTTAAATTTGTCGAGCAGATCAGCCCATCGGATGACGCTCTCCTCGCGGGACTTAAGTCGTCCGGACCGTTCATACGGTCCGGTGCTTGTCGATCCAGTCAAAGTCGGTCTATATACTGATTAGCCTGGAGCTGCGATGGACCTGCGATGGACCTGCTAATGTGGATTTACTTACGGTCGCATACCAGCATACAGCAATCCGATATTACTGACACTGTTGAGGCGATTCTTCAATGCTGCAAATGCGGAGCTCTGTGGGAGCAGCATCAAAAGGCCGTAAAGGCATTTATATAAATATGGATATTTATCGGGCTCTAGAAGTTGCAGGCGAAGATCTTCTACGGAGTTAGTGACGGTTTCTACCTCTGGGGCTTCAGGGATACACTTACAGGTAAACACGGGTGATTCAAGTAGCTGAACCAGTTTGTCTATTTGAATCAACATGTTGACCGTCATTTCTAACTCAGCACTGGAAAGTAAAAAGGGTTAGTATAAGCCATCACAAAATGAGATGCTTGAAGACTCACAATATCTGCAAAAGATTATATGCTTGTTCATAAGCTTGAGCAAGCAAACACAAGGAGAATGTTGCTACTGAGTTGTGGCACCATGACCTAAATAGCGCAACGAAAAACATTTGACCGTCCTAAAAGGATGCGTTAAAATGAGAGATACCAAGTTATAAGCTAAACGTGGCTTACTTTGGTTTCTAGATTTCTTAGCCGTTTCCTGAGGTCGGCAAGTTCGGGGGCGGTTATGAGGTTGTTATTGAGATTCTGGATCATAATACTGGCAAACTCGATATCCTAGAGGAACATTAGCATTTACTATATCCTATAGTGAATGGAGAAAATGGAGGCCTCACCTCTTCCTTCTCTAGACAGTCTGCGAGTGTTCGATATATCCTTTCTGGACTCAGGTTCATACAAAGTTGCCTGATGATGAGATTACCACGACCCTCAAGGAGTTTCCTATCCGTCGAAAATAATTGGAGGAGATCCACCATGAAAGATGCGAAATAACTATCTTCACTATTTTGAGATATCTGGGATAGAAGCTGCAAGTCTCGGGTGACAACAGCTTCCGCCGGGTCTGATAGCGTTTTAAGGAGTGCAGGGAATGTTCCGTCGTGGAAAGCAAGGACTTTCCGGGGAGCTTTTCTGTGGAGCATTATGAGCCATGCCAAAGCAGCAACTCTTGTGGCTTCGTTTTCATTCAGAAACTGAAGAGTTAGAGCATTAACTGCTGCAGCATAGTCTAGGTCTGATGTTTGCTCTGAGGTTTGCTCCGATGGCTGAGATGCTAGTGCAGGAGCTGGCTCCGTCCTGGACGCCGGCCGTGATGTTGGTTTGCGGGTATCGCTGGACGCTATCGATGCCTGCCTTGTAACGGGAGTGGGTGTTCGGCGGCCCTCCCCTTCCTTACCACTAGCTTGGACAGCCGCAAGAGGAGGAGATGTCTTAGGTGGTTCATTTTGAGGGGCATCTTCAGTCAGAGAGACAATATGCTGCATAAGAGAGTTATTGACACGATTGGCTGCCTGCCGTACTTCATCTGAGCCGCTTGACAGAGTTGGAAGTACTTGTGACAAAAGCCTTGGAACAAATTGCAGTATGTCTGCGGGACTTATTTCAAAGAAACTATCAATCCAACGGAGTGCGGTTAACTGGATTTCATCCTCTGTAGCTCCGGTAAAGAGACTGTGAGTAATTGGATAAAAATAATGTAAGGATAACTAGGGGAACTCACCAGAGTTTGTATCGACGAAATTGACTAAAATTTCCAGTATCCTCGAGTGGTCAACATGAACATCTTGACCGGGGACCCAGTCACCATATGGGTTGTTAAGATGGTCGTCATTCGCAGTAGCAGACTCGGAGTCCGCAATGGCATTGTCACTCACAGCATGCGAAATGCTCAACTCAGAGTCAACACTCTTACTATCACTGGCTGATATCTTCGACTGTCCGCTCTCATGGTCACGACGACTCTCGGCAATACCTTTTTTAACTCTTGCTATTCGTTTTATCTCATTGAGAAACCTTTCCAGAAGCCCTTGGGTAGCAGTATGCACATCCCGATTTGTATCACTTAGAAATTTGAACAAGCCCCCTAAGAATGCTGGCAGGTAGGTAACAAGCTCGAGATCGGGTATTGTATCCAATAAGGTAAGCCATGAGACTAAGAAGTTCCGAGCAAAGGGGTTTTGAACGTATATCCTGTCTTGAAGCAGGGGAATGAACTTTGCAAGAGAAAATGCCGTGGGTATGTCCTCAAGCTCATCCACGTCTTTTCCATCCTCTTCGTCTGATATGTCCGGGCGTGAGGCCTCTAACGCAGAAACGTAGGAGGCTGCAGATTCAGCAACGATGTCTTTTATCAATCGATCGAGAAGCTCTGCGCCATTCTTTACCGACAGTTCTGAATCTGATGCTAGCTGCATGCTCATGGAGTTAGCATGCCGTCAATACCGTGATGCCAGGTAATATCTTGGGTAGTCGTTGGGACTAACCTTGCACAAAGCATCAAATATATCGTTGAAGTAGAGCAGTATCTCCCCCTTGGCCACTTTTGCGATATTATACATGCTTTCACAGGCATAATATCTGACTCTGGCATCCTGACCCGTGAAGCAAGCTAATACAGGCGGCACAATGTCCTTCAAGAAGGGTGCAACCTCATCCTAACCCACTGTTAACCACTATTGTCTTTACCATTTGTACACCCACCCGTGCTGGGGTCACTCACAGATCCCAAGGCAATCGCTGCTGCTGCCAGGCCTATTAGGCCTCCGTTTCTCGCATGGGGCTGATGCACGGCATAGGCGTACTCATGACATAGCTGATCAATTATTCCTTTTATTTTTGTACTGTCGCCTCTTGCGATAGATTCTCTGATCGTCTTCTCGAGCCTGCACGAAGGGTAAAGTACTCCGTTAGCTTATCACTCTGCTCTCTTCTGTCGATGACGGGGGTTTCAGTAAAGAGGCCTACTCCAAAGCACCCTGTTTCCTCTTATCGTAAAGCTTATCGTTCAGCAACCGCTGGATGGACGGGTCCATGTATATCGTCGCCATGGCCGTGAGTGTAGGAGATAAGTCGGCTAAGTATATCTAACGGAAGACGCTGTTCGCATGCTGCTATCGATTCATGATGGATTGGTGCTGGTATCGATGGGCGTTGACAGGCGGCGGAGAGCAGCCAATTGCTGTGATGCTCGGGAACTTGGCTGCGGCGGTGAATAACTAACAACGAACGGGCGATGGAGACTGCCGCTTATCAATGCAGGTGGATACAGGCTGGAGACTGTTACTGCTACTGAGCAGGCTGGCCGGTTTTTGAGGCAGAAGGTGAAGCTCTAGAACCCGCTGGCATCTAGAGTCTCCTGACGGTTTGTGTAGCAGAGAATCTGAGGTGTAGCAAAAGGTCGTCGTTATAACCAAGACACTAATGGAGTTAATGACGACATCCCAGGCATTAGCTCAGGGCGCATCGCTATAAGAGCAAACAGTTAAATAAATGAGTTTGATATATTCTAGACCTCGTTTCTGAATATTACATCAATCATGTGGTATATAAAAGAATTATCTCAAGCCTTCGCTCCAGCAATACATAAACGCTGACCCCCTGTCGAAATGGAAAACAATACTCCAATTAATGGCTGATATACTGGAAGACTGCGCTGACTGCTTGCTCAGTCGTTTCCTGTCGTAACAATAAATCCTGGATCCTGTTCATGGGGCCCTTCTCGCCTGTGTTGACAAAATGGTTCCAAGAACTCGTATCGCCGTACAGCATTGCAGGTGCCTTGATATGCTGTGTCCCATCTGGCCTGCAGCGTTTACACTTGAATGTATCATGTGTGTCACTGGTAGTGCCTGGCTTAAATTGGAAGAGTTCTCGAAGTGAGTCGAGACTGAAGTGGCGCTCGACGTCCTCGGCTGAATCAACCACACATGATGATAGAGATTGCTTGTGTGACTGACGTTGAAAGATCTTCTCCTCAATCGTGCCCGTCGCAATGAATCGGTAAACAAAACAGTCCTTTGACTGGCCATCACGCCACACTCGAGCCAATGCCTGTTGGTCGGCAGCAGGATTCCAATCGGGATCAAAGAGTACCAAACGGTTTGCTCCAACCAAGTTGATGCCACATCCGCCTGCCTTACTGGAGAGCAGGAAGACAAACTCTTCTCCGTTCGGGTCATTGAATTTATCGACTAGCTTCGATCGTTTCTTAACACCCATAGTTCCGTCAAGCCGTATACAGCCATACGCACGAGCTCGGCACAGGCGCTCGAAGAGGTCCAACGTCTGCGTGTAATTGCTGATCAGGACGATCTTGTCATTAGTATCCTGCCGGATACGTGCAAGCATTCGATCCAAGACCATCATTTTACCAGAGTACCAAGTCTTGACTTCACGGTCCCCTCTGCGGCCATTGGATACCATCATATCTTCGGGGAAATATTGCTCGCATCCTGGTAGATCTTCTGAGAGCTTCAAAAGATCAGGATGATTGCAAAGCTTTTTCAAAATACCAATTGCTTTCAGAGGCTGACTTCCTTTGCCACGAAGGAGACTCTTGATTTCGGGGCTCTGGATAAAGTGGTTGTATAGATCTAGCTGGAATGGAGCAAGATTGCAGAAGACAACGTGCTCATACTTGACGGGGAGGTATTTGGATAAAAGGTCATTGCTCCTTCGAATAATGAACTTGTTGACGAGATTAAGAAGTTCAGCAAGACGCTCATTGCCTTTCTTCTGCTGTTCATCGGTCCCATCTGCATCGCGGCCACGGAGAATTGGAATTTCATATGTCTTGTGGAATTCGCTGCGTGACCCCAGGATGCCTGGGTTTGCAAAGTCGAGAAGACTGAAGTATTCAGACAAGTCGTTTTGAATTGGGGTTCCAGAAAGGATAACGCGTTTCTGGACGTTGAGCTTGTTCAGTGCTACGTAAGTTTGGCTGTCAGCATTCTTTAGCCGGTGCCCCTCGTCGCAGAGAAGAAGCCCAATCTGGGTATCCCGAAGTTCATCCGAATTCATTCGCAGTGTTTCATACGAAACAATCAATACGGGCCTGACAACGGAACGGCCAGAAGCAATTGCCCATTGCCTTAGTTGGGATATTAGTTCCGTCTTCGAAGCTTTCCCATCGATCACGAAGGGGTTTATAGCGTCCTTGCCCAGCCATTTCACTGAAATTATTAGAATACCATACGTAAAGGCGGCACTGTACGAACATACCTAGTTCATTTGCCCAGTTACCTACCAGTGTAGCTGGGCATGCAATGACCGCCTTTTGGACTGTAGGTTTACCCGCCTCAGGTGATTGTTTAAGTAAGGTCCACATCAGCGTGATACATTGCAACTACAAATGTTAGCTGAATACAGGGCGTAGCGAACAGAAGGACTTACTGTTTTACCGAGTCCCATACCGTCCGCCATGATGCATCCATGGGCATTCTTATCAACGAGTCCAGTGGTACACCGATAAAGAAACTATAAGGGTTAGGCAGGGCAAGGCACACGTGTCATCGATTACTTTACAAGCGGAGAAACATACCTTTACGCCTTCAATCTGATGCGGTCGTAATATCTTCGCAAGCCTCGGATCGATAACGACGGGTACTTTGGGTCTTTCATCAACATTCTTCTTGATCCCCAATATTTCTGCCAAACTTTTATGCACTAGTGGCTGATTCAACTTCTTTTGCTCGACCTCTTCGCCATCCTTATTTCCAGCAGTGTCTTTGCTTTCATCATTGTCATCCGGTTTATCGTCGATAGTCGGGTCATAGAGTACGATTGCAAACTCTCCGCTAGGATCATGTAGAGGTTTAACGACGAAAGTAGCACCACAACGCATTCCCAGAGTCGGGGCAGCACGGCCAGAATTGTAGTTACCACTCGACTTGTCGATCAAAGGAACGTGAAACCGTTGGCGAAAGGTGGTTTCTTTATCTTTAACTTTGAATACTGGGAAGCGGTTTGCGTCACGGTTTGCGAGGGCAAGTCTGTCCTCATTTGTCCATGGTTTGGCACCATCATCCTCGGTACTACAATCTGCTCCTGCATAGTTCACTTTACGGCGCTTGCGGGCAGGCTTATCAGACGTTCGACGGGTTTCTGAGCCAGGACATTTGAAAGGTTTTGAGAGGGCCTGTGAAGCCTGGGGGCCAACGGTGTAGAGACGGCCAGTTTTGGAGGGCGTCGATCCAGCGACGGAAGACTTGGGTCGATGCCTATAAACGCAGAGTAAGTAATGTGACATTCGTCAATCTCGAAGAGTAGTGATACGTACATCAAATCGTCCAAAAAAAGCTGTGATAGACAAAATGGCTGTCTTGTCGTTGTCGTGATGAAGTCGACGTTCGAACGCGTTTGTTTGGTTTTCTAAAGATAGTTCAAGCGTCAAATCGCCAAATCGGCGCGGCTCCACGTGACTTAAAAATTAACCTCGGCATTTGTCCCCCACCAGCACATCCCACACTGTGTGCGCTACTATTATTCTCACACCACTGAATACTTTGCGAAATTGTAGATATTTATTTGAATGGGCTATTATTGGTAGAGAAATGCATCAATGTCTGCAGATTTCTGGGCTGGGTACCTCAGCGGAGCCGTGGGGATAATCATTGGCAACCCGCTTGATGTAATTAAAGTGCGTCTCCAAGCTAACGCGAGATTGAATACATTCTACTCCCATCAGTTTGAGTCGAAAAGTTCGCTAGTTCGAGGTACAGCACCTGTGCCCCATGTACACCCTATGATACGATTTCTAACAACTTCATATAGGCGCTGCGGCTCCAATCCTAACATATGGCGCCCTGAACGCACTATTGTTCACTTCTTACAACCGCTGCTTGACAACTTTGGAGCCGCGAGTGCAGAACCCCACAGAGCCTCTAGAGGCTACCCTAGGTCAAATATGGCTTGCTGGGGCAGTTGGAGGGATGGTTAGCTGGCTGATTTCATCACCTACGGAGCTCGTGAAATGTCGAGCCCAGATGCATAGAGGCACTGGTGCGGAAACAGCATCTTCATGGGAAGTTGCTAAGAGCATTGTTCGAAGCAATGGAGTGAAGGGACTATATTTTGGCGGAGGAGTTACAAGTGTCAGAGATGCAGTGGGATATGGATTCTAGTATGTACACTATTTGTTCTTCTAGATACAACTCGATGAGGGTGCTAACAGCGTAGTTTCTGGTCATACGAGCTATGCAAGCGCATGGTCTCGCGGAGTGACGAAACTGCGCACGAGATGGCATTAAAAACTCTCTTACGTGGCGGAATAGCTGGTATAGTGACCTGGGCGTCGGTATTTCCTTTGGATGCCATTAAGACGAGACTGCAGACCCAGAAATCCTTCACTCTGTCTGCCGCGGAGAGCAGGTCATTGCTAGGAAAGGTTCAGGAAAGACACAGGGTACTCGGCGCTTGGGAAATAAGTAAAGACGCATACATGACCGGCGGATTACGGGTGTTTTATAGAGGGCTAGGGGTATGTAGCCTACGAGCCTTTGGGGTGAACGCTGTCCAGGTAAGCTATCTTCTCTCCGCAACACTCATGTTGAGAGCTAACCGTGCCTCCTTCGCAGTGGGCAATATATGAATGGATGATGAAGGTATTCAATGAAAGACAAGCTATGGCAGCGATATAAACATAGAGCCCATCATTTCCACATTAAAGTTAACATTATATGATCCATCGAGAAGTGGCTGTCCGTGGTCCTTATCCGTTCAAGTAGAATATTCCCCTATTCAAGACCTGCCGAAAGGGTATATTGCTCGTTCTCACCCAGCCCATGGGGAGATAGGGGCTGCAATCGACCCCTTCGTATTTCACTCCACCTGCGCCGCCAACTCCCCTTCCATCAACTCCGCGAGCGGGTAATTGCTGTCTGCGGGCACGGGGTGTCAACCACCGCATATTCAATTCATACATACGGGGGCCATATCCAATAATGCAATCATTCAGTCATTCTCAGCTTCGTTATTAGAAACGGAATACATCACACGTCGGTCTCAACCTCCATCATTGCGGCATTGTTATCGGTTGTCTTCGTTCCATTGTCTACACCGAGTCCAATAGCCGCTTCTGCTGTCTTTTGTGTATGGGGTTCGTGTAAAAGCATTCGTAGTCTATCAAGAAGATGTCAACCCATGTCCCGAGCAAGCAGTTCAAACCAGGGAGAATTCCCGACCTTCGCTTGTGATTCTTTCCCTTTCTATGAGCGACAAGGTTATATTCACTCTCGAACCACTTGGCGCATTCGACACAGTAATGTTTCCCTAGGCCTGGAAGGTCCTCGACATCTTTTGTGCTGTGGTACTGGGTTAGGTGCTTGCGTGAACGCAGGTCAGCAACGACTTGGTCGTAGTCCCTGGACAGCGATTAGAATCGAACGGAGCGAACGGACTCAGAGAGTAGAGCATACCTAGTACGGCGTTTCGTCTTTGACCGGCGAATTGAACCGATTATTGTCGTATATAAATTACGTATTGAACTATGCTTTGATGTTGGTCTAATTGATCTTGATATCTCTGTTATCAGCAACAAAATTTCTTTCGCTGTGTGGAAATAAGTTACTTAATGTCAGAATGACAGCAGCAGACGAAGATAAATGATTGGTTCAAGCAATTCGAATATAATATAGATATTATTAGTAGTAATAATAATAAGCTTACTAAGATATAGTTATATATAAAATTTGTAGCCTCTTGTACGGGTGCGAGATGACTAAGCTACATCCTGACAGGTAGTTATTAGTTATGCAAAAATGCCGGTAGGTCGTGTCATGTGACTGGCAGCAAATCCATCGACAAAGACGAGTTCGACTCATCCGGCGAGACAAAAACGCTTCACCACCAAGCAAAAAGCACTCTGACAGCCTCTTAAACTGCGCCTATTTACAAGCGACCGAGCCTGTGTCGCCTGCTGTCCTGCCATTGCCCGACCGCTACGCCGCTGTCCCACACACTTTCGCCTCGTCTTCAACGCCTTGTACTCACCCGCATTCCCACGGCGAAATCAAGAAACAAAACCTAAAGAAAAAGAAGCAAAAGGCCTGCGCGGCCGCGGATTAAACCGGCAGGTCTGGGGTTTCTTTTTGACTAGGGTGAAGGGATATGGTGATAGCGGTTTCGGAGGCAGCTCCCCAGCAGCGCATCCACAGCTAGCTTGACACAGCAAGATACCTGGAGCAGTGAGTGGGGGTGATGTCGCCAGGTGGTGGACTGCGCTCCCGTGCTGCAGAGGGAACAAAGAGTAACAGCGGAGACGAGGGAGACAGCGATGACGGTAGGGCCAGGAGAACGTCGCTGAAAGGCCTAAGCGGTGGTAGACAGAAGAGGTCTGCACCCGGTGGTGCGCAGAGTAGCTCGCCCCAGAGTGCGACTGGAGATGGCGACGAAGACGAGAAGCGGAGGCACCCGGTGAAGAGAGCTTGTAATGAGTGTCGTCAGCAGAAGGTGAGCGCTCGGTGTATGTATCAGTTATAACTCGACACTGACGAGACTGTCACGTAGCTTCGCTGTGATGTTGTTCAGGACCCTTTTACGACCTGCACTCGCTGCCACCGGCTAAAGCTGCCATGTAGGATCGAAGCGAACTTCAGACGGATTGGCAAACGCAGCCGTAATGCGGAAATGGAGCGGGAAATCATAGAATTGCGAAGACAGGTTGTCAATGCCAATGCTAGTGTGCAGTTCCTGGCCCAGCAGCAGCAGCAGCAGCAGCAGCATCTGAACATGCCTGCAGCTGGCCATCTTCCGGTGCCCTCTTCCATGCCTTACAGCCCGTCAACGAGCTCGATGCGCCCTCAACAAGCGGACCAGGCCTCGGCAGACTACATGAAACCACACGAAGCCGTTGCATCATTGCTGGATCTCAAGTCTGGTGGTGACTATCTGCGGAGCCCACCTGGCAATATGATAGACGTGAAACGACTGGAAGATGTGACAATTCCTTTAGATCGGACCGCAGAACTTTTCACCAGATTCTTTACATACTATCACCCTTTTCTTCCATTGCTTGAGACTCAAAAGACCCCGGAGGAGTATTATGATACGTCTCCTCTTCTTTTTTGGACCATCCTTGCAGTTGCTTCCCGCAGGTACCAGACAGATTCATCTCTTCTGAATGCTTTGTCCGGTCCAGTTTTGCGGTTGGTATGGAGTACACTTGCAGACGTTCCACAAAGCTATCATGTTGTCAAGGCTTTAGCATTGCTTTGCACCTGGCCGTTTCCTACTAGTAGTACGTCCACGGACCCTACTTTCATGCTCTGTGGCATGATGCAACAAATAGCACTCCAAATAGGCCTACATAGGCCGTCCCATGCACAGGACTTCTCCAAATATAGGGTGGAGTTGAGAGAGGGTGAGCTAAATGATAGGGTGAGGACGTGGGCATTTTGTAATATTGTTGCTCAGAGGTATGTTACTTTGCCAATATCTCCCCATATCTTGGCCCTATGCTAACGATTGGCTCTAGAGTTGCAACTGGCTATGGACAGCCATCGTCGACACTGTTTGACTGTACCCTTTCTTCGAAGGAGGCGGATCTACGACTCTCTCCTGAGGTTAGAGTGCGGCTACAGATTGAAAAGTTCTGTGATAAAATATCTCAAACATTGTACACTAACCGTCGCGACCCAGTGGGTGTATTAAGTGACAAGGAGCGAAATGTCATGGCATCAGTGCTGTTCAAAGATTTTGAAGATCTGGAGGGTCAGGTCCGAACAGAGACAAATTGTATGCCCCAATACTCTCACATATGCGCCACCAAGCTAACAGGCAGTAGCCATAACCAACGTCTATTTACGAGCCGCCGGCCTGCATCTACATCTCTCTATTTTCTTTGAGAACCCGAGCACCAAGGACTACCGCCAAGGTCTATCAGCTCTATACCTTGCAACAACTGCCTTTCTTGAGGCGGCCTTTGGCCTTGAAACGTCCACAGGGCCAGTCCTATCCTATTGCTCTAACTACATTTACCAGATGATCCTTGCCGCAGGATTCAGCCTTTTCAAGTTGTGCAACAGCTTTTTCGCTGTCCATATTGATATGAGCTACACGAAGTCTCTTTTTAGTCGCACTATATCAACCCTTCGCCACATATCCGTGATGAACAACGATCTTCCGCAACGATTAGCTGAAGTTCTGGCTCAAATGTGGCGAATGAACGGCGTTGGCAGCCGAAATAATCAACAGTCTCAGGACCAAAGGCATCAGGGAGAATCTAACTCATCAGGTACGGGAGACTCACTGATGCTAAAGGTTCGCTGTAGAATGAGCATGTCACTTGTTTTCGACTCAGTTTGGCGATGGCGAGAGGATTTCCAAGCTAGAGGGAGGAATTTTGAAGGTAAGACGCCCTCTATCCCAATATCTTTTTTCATTTTCGACTGTGTGCATAAGATTAACTGTCTACAAAAGCGTATCTCAAAAACCCAACAAATCCAGATTCTGGAGCTGACTCCTCAGCCTCGTGTTCCTCCACCGCAGCCATCCGAACATCAACGTCCACCCCTGCACCACCTGCACCACCTGCGCCAGAAGGCGTAAGTGCAGTCGCGGCCGCTGATCCCACCCTTACCTCCCCAGCCTTGACGGCTGGTCCTGTAACTACGGGCCCTAGCTCTCCTCCGGGTCCAACACTGGGAGGCTTCAACTCGTCCTCCCTTTCCAGTGCTTTCCTAGAAACAAATTATGAAGTGTTCGACCCTTTAAATTGGATGCTTGACGGCCTTGTAGACTTTCCTTACTTATATCCTGGTGTTCAGGGCCTGGAGGTGTAGGTAGGGAACAATATCCATTTGCCCAGGGTCTGCTGCTGTTTTCTTGATTCCGTTTATTTTTCATAGGGAAGTTTATTTCATCTGTACATGATACCAACGTACCCGGGACACCTTTTCGGCCGGATTTTGAGCTTCTATTAGGAGTTTTTACGATAATGGGGAATATGATGCTCCTTGTTTATGACGGAGAGAAGAAGTACATAGTAGCTTCTGAATTGGCGTTAATATTCCGTATTATTATAAATTGACGGTTTTCACGTTTATTATTCCCGGCAGTAGTGTCGCTAACCAGCGTGCGAGCTGATAGCAGCATTCAGAAAGAATAGGGGGGCAACTCAGAGCACACTAATAGTGTGAATGATGAGTTAGTCGTTAAATAGCTCGTTCGGATCCTCCAAAGCAGGCATTAATTTGTATGGGTGACTTTGCATCGTCATCCGACAGGCCAACCAGTCAACTAACCGGTTAGCTCTATAGTTGTTTAATAGTATTATTGTCAACTAAGCTGTCAACACGCAAGATGACGTCTGAGGTGGGTGATATGAAGTCGGCGCCGCTGTAGCTTACCTTGCAATAATCCCAGGTAGTTGTTTATCAGCTAGCTAATTGGTACGTACGGCAACCGAGCGTTGATGGCTGCAGTTGAGGGAGGCATATCTTACCCTCTTAATGGGGCAACAGCATAAAGGAGCCTGCGGGGAGATACGGTCAGATAGAAAAGAACCACGAGCCATTCCAAGTGAATTTAACAACCTGGGAAAGCAAGTACAGCTAGTTAACTAATATTTATTGACACGTAAGATGTAAGCCAAATGGGTGTCCAGCAACGGTAATATCAAAATCGAACAACCGTACAAATCTCAATTACATCAAGGGAATATTACATTACTGCACACTTTGAATCTTTGTTCCTCTTTCGCTCACCCTTCAGCTTGGTCCATTGCTCTTTCCAATCGTCTGACCGTGCCGTAGAATTTAATCGAATATCAGACTGGGAAGTTAGAATATTGCGACCAGTGCGTTTGTCAAAAAGACCTCCCCCCGTATTTAAACGACGCCGAGGTACATCCTGAGAGCGAGATCGGGATCTTTGGACTCCTGGATGTGAATTGTCAGAGGACCTGTAGTTAGTAGAGAGCCAGCGACCACTGCGTGACTGGGGGTTCCCCTGGGGTTCGTCGGGGAGCGAGTTTGTCCCGGATATCTGGCGTTCAACAGGCAATGTAGGAACATTTGGTAAGGAGCCTGGAGGGTGAGAAGTGTGTGATATCGACACTGGGTTTGGAGAAGGTAGATAGGGATGCCGTTGCAAGGTATCTAGTTGCGCTGCCTGACGCCATGATCTGCTTGGGTGTGATTGATCTGGAGTAACTGTATTCATATTTTGCACGCAGCTCTGGCTCCCCGTCACTTGGGGTGGTAGATTGGATGGCGCAGTTTGGCCAGGCAAGGAAGTGAAATTAGTGGGTGTTGAGGCTGTGGAATGTTGCATGGAAGGAATATGGGGTACAGGAAAAGCAGGGCCAATATTAGTAGGGGTACTGTTGGAAGGCAGCGGAGAGCTCATGTTGATTGCGCTAACGCCAACCTGACTATTCGACAATCGCCTATTACCATTCGCGGCTAGGTTAGGAGGCGGTATATCTGAAATTAAAGATGCGTTGGGGTAGTTTATCGGGCTGTTAGTGGCACTATTAGAAGGAAGAGGGCGTCTCGGGATCGTGATACTAGGCCGGCTTATAGTTGTTTGAGAACGATGTAGCGATGAGCTCCCCGTGGAGTCAATAGTTGATGTCCGCGACCTGCGTAGCCCGTGGTCGACATCTCTAGGTGGGCTACCAGGGGGAGGATCCGTAGCACTTGGTAGAATACCTATCCGAAAGTGGTCCGGTAGGGGATCGCTTGCATCTTCCGTGTATGGAGGGGGCGGCGGAACCCAGTTATCTGCATCACTCTCATGGGGTACGACAAACTGTCTGCGACGAGGCCCAGAATTGAGGGCTGGACGGGCCGTCTCAAACCTACTTGCAGCGAGGCTACGAGAGGCCGCCGTCGCTGCCCGTCGTAGTGTTTCTGTAGAGCGAGGAGAGGTATTGCTATAGGGGCTATCTAAAAAGGGTAGAGCACTCCTGGCTCCGCCCCCGGGAGTAGATGGAAGAGGGGGTGACGATGATTCTTCATCAGCATGAGATCCGACAGGAGGTATGCTGTTGCGCCAGTTCGACCTTGATGGCGTATGTCTGGCAGCCATGGTTCTCTGACGACTGATTTGAGCTCTCCTTTTCTCCAGCTCGACTTCAGCATCGAGCGTTGCTCCCTGTTCAGGCAGCTCAGTTGGGACTGCCTCGCCAGCTTCAATAACGAGTTCTTCGTGAGCGCCGTTTTTTAGAGAGAGCTCAAAATCAAACAAAATGACCCTGCCCCCATCAATAGGCATAGTGTCCCCGGTAATCATGCTGAAAGAAGAGTCGACGCCCCCCGGCGCTACTGCAACAAGCCTACATAGCTTCCTGGAACCGGAAGTCTCCCCTTTCGTGTTCCGCATCCATCTCATATCCGTAATATCGTTGGTTGCTTCAATTGGATGTCCGGATATAAAGCTTTTTGAGCTTTCGATATGTTTGTTGAGACGTTGAAAGTTGGTAGCTTCATATGATAAAGAACCATTTTCATCGATGCGAGGGATGGTAGGCTGGGGACGCGCTTGAGAATCCTTTCCAGAATCTTCAGGCTTTGCCCTTGATGCTGGGACTCCAAATATCCATATCCCAGACTTCTCAAAGCTTGCTGCTATATATTCACCGTTTTCACTAGCAACAGGTAGCAGATTTGGTCGCGGCTCGTCTCTCTCTATATCGGCTCCAGGACCAACTAGGTAAAGGGTTCCGCCCTTGATATCATCAACTTGGGATATGCGGAAGGCCTTCACACGATTATCGTACCCTACAAAGAAGATAGACTGGTCACCGCTTTCGGCAGGAGGTATCAAACTAGAGTAGCAGTAGCCCTCACCAGCCTCTGGGAAAAGAATCTGCGTTGTCCACATCCGACTATGGAGCTCTGGTAGGCTAAGATCAAACCCAGGGTCAGGAAGAAGGGGAGGGGATATCATGATAAAGTTGTTGGCGTGAGGGTCATCTGAAGAACCAAAGAGCAGGGAGCCATCAGAGGAAAACGTTAACGTCGATATCCCTTCACACCTCACTGCTCGATGGGCAGTGGATAATATATTTTCTCCCAAAGCATAAATTTCAATCCCACCGTCAAATGCAACTGCCAGGACGGAGGCATAGGGTGAAAATTCTAGGGATAACGGGACCTCGTGAAGCTCAATTGTCTGAAGAAGCCTAGCATGCTGGACTTTTAGCTCATACAACCGTACACGGTGTCCAGAGGATGCAACAGCTAATAGGGAACCGTCATCAAGTATTGCAGCCGCGGTCGGACGGCGTAGTATCTTCAGTTCGTGGAGTATCGAGATGCGCTCCTTTGTAAGATCTATCACGAAAATTCTAGACGAACTTAACGCTAGGAGTAACCGGCCATGGGCAGAGAAGATGAACCGTAACGCTTCACCTTGGGGGGAGGCGGAGGAAGAGCTCACTGATGCTGATATAAGTTTCACAACAGTCTGCTTTGGCCGAAGGAAGGCAGCAAAAACATGGCTTCTGGCAACCTGGAAGAACTTCGCTTTCAGTTTCTCAAGACTGGCTGATTCCAGGGATTCGGCTACCGAATCGGACGGCGAACAACAGTAGTCTGCTAAATGGTGACGGTACAGACTTGGACAATCAGATATCCGTCGCCACGCACGGTTGATCAAGGACAGTGAAGCAAAGCAGTTTGCATCAACCATGCGTAATATTCTGGCCATCAATGTGTCAACACACACACACAAAAAAAAAAAAAAAAAAAAAAAAAAAAAAAAAGCAACCACAAACAAAAACCCCACCCAACAAAACCACCCCCACCCGCCACACCCTCCCCCACACCCCCACAACCAACCAACACAAGCCCTATGAATCCCCGCCACAGCGTGTGACC
>QQSR01000150.1:0-50377 GCA_003664465.1 Trichophyton mentagrophytes
ACGAGTAACAAGACTAGCGTTATAAAAATAAGACGTAATACTAGGATAGAAATAGAGGTACCTAAAAGGATATAGAAGGGAATAATAAGAATAAGATACTCTACCTACGAATCAAGAGTACGACCTTATAATAGGACCTAACCAAAAAATCATGACCCCGGAACAAACGGACTTAGAGAAAGAAACTAGACTAGAGGAAGGAGAAGTACTAGAGTTAGGTTAAGAAGACTTAGACTAGGAAAATGTATTACTAATAATTAAGGAAGAACTACTACCATATAGATAGGAATTTAAGGAAATATTCGAAAAAGACGACTACCTAACCAGATTAATAATAGGAGAATGCGAATACGAATGTTACAGACCATCTGCGGCACAGCTCAGATAAGTATGCTCATTGGAAGGACAAGGTTTCGGAAAGGAATAAACCCCAGGGACTCCCCAAGTCACGTGATGACTAAGAGAGGTCCCAAATACCAAGACTATAGATAGGTCTAGTATAGGACCTCGACCAAAAGGTCTATAATAGGACCTTAAGGGTAAGGTCTAACTCGGGACCTCAGGACATAGGTCCACGATGGGACCTTAGTGGTAAAGTAGGATAAGGGACCTTACTATCTTATATATATAAGGGCACTCATCGCCCACCTTGATTAAGAGTTATCTTCTAATACTTACGATTAAAGTAGCCTTTATAGTAAGTTATAGCTTTATAGTACTGATTAATATAAGCACACTTCCCTTTATCTATCTGATATTCCTAGCCACCCTTATACCAGACTTAACCAGTGTACTAGCTTTATTATAGATAAGGAACTTAGAGTGTGACTATAATACTGAGCTAGACTTAGAGCTACGACCTTGAAGCTAGATACTAAAGTATCTCTCTACAACTAGATAACTTCGTTAATACTTCGCTACTACCCTAACCTATCTATAAAGTACCTTAGCACCCTTTCACTAAGATATTATCCCTTACTCTGATAATCAACCTTTGTAGTATTAATCATCCCATACCTACGGTTATAGGTACCTAAATAGAGATTTCGATTTACTATTCACCCTTTACTACCTTGACGTCTACCCACGACTAGTAGTAAAAGTTATACCCACACGCATCTACCACGATATCACGACCCCGATTAGTAGAAGCACTTTTACTTAAAAGGAATATTTAGGTATATATCCCCTACCCTAAACATTTAAAGAACTAACTAGGAATAATAACTACCTTTAACTAATATATCTACTACAAGTGGAACTACCAGTAACCCTAACCATATCCTGACCTAACTCAAGTAATAGATCGCTACCTTGGAAGCGAAAGTTAATAAATAGGATTATAAGGATAATATCTAGTAGTATAAAACGTAGATCAGAGGATTAGTTAATAAAATACGCGTTCTAAAAGCACGTACCGGAGATTTACAAGTATCAGTTAAGATTAGGACACCCGATACCTTTAAGGGAGAACACAACAAGCTAGAGCACTTCTTAAGTGAATATAATATCTACCTAGCTACTAAATTAGGAATTACCGAAGTTAAGAAAGTGATCTTTATAGAATCTTACTTACGTAATACCGTAGCTATATAGTTTAAACTAATACTCGAGGACTAGATTAATACCTAAGGATAACCAAAAATATACGCAGACGTACTAGGAAGCTACCTATAGTTCAAAGCTATGATTAGATAGTTCTTTGAAGACACGGATCGCAAACAAATACTTAAATAGAAACTAGCTAACCTATAATAGATAAGAGACGCAGCTTAGTTTATAGTATAATTATAGTAACTATATTAAGAATTAGAGATCCACGATAATAATAGGAAAATAGCTATCTTTAAGCAAGGACTTAAGCCGGAAACCCAATATAAAACCATTAAGATAGAACCATTCACAAACTACACCTCTATAGTTAAAATAGCGGTACGAATCGACAATTAGTTATATAACTTATGGAACCTACAATAAGGAAAAGTAACCTTTTGAAAAGGAACGAACTAATAAAGTATAAGTAAATAAGATAACTATAGGCTAATACTAATAGAACTCGATACTACTAAGAAAAGACCCTTTAATAAAGAAAAGAACGAACAATATAGAAAATAGAAGCTATATTTTTATTATAAAAAACTAGGATACCAGGCAAGGAATTATAGAAAGAAATAGGGAAATACACGGAAAAGTCTAAGCGCTACTACTATAGCACAGCCTAGTAGCACAGATAACACGAAGTACCACGGAATCGGAAAGAGACTTAATACTACCATTATAGCAAGGCTTAGTAGTAACGAGGAACTCAGATATAAGAAGGACTTTAAATAAAAAGAGTACCTACAAGTAATAAGATTAGTATTATAAAGATAAGACGCGACGCTAGGATAGGAATAGAGGTACCTAAAAGGACATAGGAGAGAATAATAAGAATGAGATACCCTATCTACAGATTAAGAGTACGACCTTATAATAGGACCTAACCAAAAAATCATGACCCCGGAACGAATAGACTTAGAGGAAGAAATTAAACTAGAGGAAGGAGAAGTACCAGAGTTAGGTTAAGAAGACTTAGACTGGGAAAACGCATTACTAATGATTGAGGAAGAACCGCTACTATATAGATGGGAATTTAAGGAAATATTTGAAAAAGACGACTGCCTAACCAGATCAATAATAGGAGAATACGAATGCGAACCTATATATAGAAGTAAGAAATAAAAAAATTTATATATAAAACTATATTTTAGTAAAAATAAATAACTACCAAAGATTAAGGATAGCCTTAAGGAATTGCTACAAAGGTTGGTTATCGGTGTGAGGGATAACGTCTTAGTGAAAGGGTGCTAAGGTGCTTTGTGGATGGGTTGGGGTAGTAGCGAAGTGTTAACGAAGCTATCTAGTCGTAGAAAGATACTTTAGTATCTGGCTTCAAGGTCGTAGCTCTAAGTCTGGCTCAGTGTTATAGTTATACTCTGAGTTCCTTGTCTGTAATAAAGCTAGTACACTAGTCAAGTCTGGTATAAGGGTGGCTTGGGATATTAGATAGATAAAGGGAAGTGTGCTTATATTGATTAGTGCTATAAAGCTATAACTTGCTATAAAGGCTGCTTTGATCGTAAGTATTAGAAGATAACTCTTAATCAAGGTAGGCGATGAGTGCCTTTATATATATGGGATAGTAAGGTCCCTCATCCTACTTTACCACTGAGGTCCCATCGTGGACCTGTGTCCTGAGGTCCCGAGTTAGATCTTGCCCTTAAGGTCCTATTATGGACCTTTTGGTTGAGGTCCCATACTAGACCTATCTATAGTCTTGGTATTTAGGACCTCTCTTAGTCATCACGTGACTTGGGGAGTCCCTGGGGTTTATTCCTTTCCGAAACCTTGTCCTTCCAATAAGCGTACTTATCTAAGCTGTGCCGCAGATGGTCTATAATATTATCCCTTCCTTTCCTAACGAATCGTCTCGATTGTTACCCTCTTATTCTAAGTTATAAATAGTGAGTGTCGTTTCTATTTGTGTTAGCTTAGTAAGTCCATCTTTCTTTTTAGTATAGCTTATCGTGTTTCTCAATCGTCTATCCGTGTTCCTCGTAACCGTGCTCCTGAGCGTGCCCGTCTTGCTATAATTATTGATTAGTATGGCTCTTTAGCAGAATTTTCTTATGATAGCTACTTCTTTTCTTCAGCTCCGTGCTTAATAATAGATTCTTCGAGTAAAAGTTATTCCTCTTACCTTCGCAAGAACTGCGCCTGCGTTGGTTGATTGTCTTTCTAGAGTCGTTGGGAAGAGTAGAACTTCTAGTATTAATATCGTTTGGGTAATTCTAATACTAATATCCGTTTCTACCTAAATCGTGTTCGTGAGCTTTAGTCTTAGCTAGAGAAAGCTTAAAAAGAGTTATCTGCTATTATAGAGGAAAATTAGCAAATCCGTGTTTATATAACGGCTTCTCTTTCTGCTATCTCGAGTCTTACTTATTGAGATAAGGCTATTCTAGGTTCCTCTGTGTCCTCGGATCCTTCCTTGGAGGTCCTAATTGCAAATCTTTTATCTAGTGATACTTCTTAATCGCCTGAGTCGCGTTCTAAAGGTTCCTTATAGGTTCGTAAATATTTTCTGAGTTATTATAACCTCTCTATTTCACTAAGTAGTGAATTTTTCCGCTGATTTTCTTTTCTTCTAGAATCCTTTCGACTTCGTATTCTTGTTCTTAGTTTTCTTCCTAGATTTCTGGTTCGTATGGTTTGGCGTTCTAGGGTGCTTTTTCAATCAATAAGATATGAAATACTGGGTATATTTTCATATGTGTCGGTAGTTAGAGTTTATAATTGACTTATCCAAGTTTCTCCAAAATTTTAAATTGTCCGATCTTTTAATGATCTAGTTTATTATTTAGTCTTGTAGTCTTGATATTTCATCGTAGTAGGAATACTTTCTCCCCTCTTTTAAAGGTTGGCGCTTCTATACGTCGTTTGTCGTAGTAGTTACTCATTTAGTAACTCAAGAATTCTAGTTCTTTCTTCATATTTTCGTGTAGTATTCGTAATTTTTCTGCTAATATCTCTACTTCTTATATATGAGTTTTCGCTTTTCTGGGTATTTTTATAACTTCCGGTTCTCGTCCGTAGTTTGTAAAGAAAGGTGTTATGCCTGTTGAGGCTATCTTAGCTCTGTTATAGGCGAGCTATATTATTGGTAGTAGTTTAACCCAATTATTCTATTTATGGTTGATATAATATCTCAGATACTATTTAATAGTCTGATTCATCTATTTACTCTGTCCGTTTGTCTAAGGGTAATACGCCGTAGACGCTTTCTATTCAATCCCTATTCTTTTAGTGAGTGTTTTCTAGAATTTGCTTATAAACTATGTATCTCTGTCTAATATAATTTCATTAGGTAATCTGTGATTGGTAAAAACTTGTTGTAATAAAATATATACTATATCTAGTGCTAATATCTTTTTAATAAAGGGAATAAAGTAAGTATACTTCGTTAGTCGGTCTATAATCATTATTATCGTATTGTATTATATGCCTGTCCGTGGCTCTTTTAATTTCGGTAGTTTCATAATAAAGTCTATCACTATTGATTTCTATAGTATATCCTTGTATAGTATAGGCTGTAAAAGTCCATATGGTGTGTGTCGGTTGTCCTTATTCCTTTAATAAGTATTATACTCCTGGGTGTATCGTCTGATATCTCTCTATATATCTGGCCAAAAGTAGTTCCTTGTAACTCGTTCTATAGTTTTATTGATTCTAAAGTGTCCTATACTTAAATCATTATAACTTTCCTTTAATATTCGTCGTCGTACCTCTTTGGGTATATATATCTGTCCTTGGTATAAGAGTAGACTATTCTCCTCTTGATATCGCTTACTTAAGCCTGAGAGCTTCCTAACTAAAGGGTCTCGTTCTAAGTATATCCATATCTTAGCTTCCAGGGTGTCCGTATCGGATGTGACTATCCTAGTAGCCCTCAATACTTGTGTGTCCAAGACTATATTACTAGTATTTGTATCTAGATATAAGATTACCCTATATTCTCTTTCTTTTATTATCAAATCTGGTTATCTGCTTAATATGTCCGCAAAAGCGTTTTCTATTCCTTTATAATATTGTATCCTGAAGTTATAGTACGCCAAGGTCTCCGTATACTATCTTGATTATTATCGAGTTAATTCCTTCGTGGTTATAAAGTATGTCAGGTTCTGGTGATTGCTTATTACTATAACTCGATATTTAGCTCCTTGTAATTCTTATCTCTATTTCTTGAATATAACAATAATTACTAATAATTCCTTATTATAGATATCGTAATTCTGTTCCGCAGGTATCATTGTCCTAGTATAGTATACTATAAGTCGTAGTTTTCCGGTTTTATCTTTCTACTATAATCTGGCTCCAATAGCGCAGTCTAATGCGTCTATATCGACATATACTTCTTTGTCTAGGTCGAAGTATAATCGTATATCTCCTTATCTGAACTTTTCTTTTAGTTTCTAGAATGCTGATTCCTCTCGTTTGGTCTATAAGAATTCTTTTCCTTTTTTGAATAGTTCTATTAATAGTTTTATGATTGCTAAGAATTTATAGATATATTGTCGGTAGTAGTTCGCAAGTCTATGAAACTACTAAACTTCTTTTACTATTATTGGTATAGGCCATTTATTAATTGCTTTAATCTTGTCCGGGTCTATCTGGATTCCTTTGGTTGATATAACGTGTCCTAGAAACTTAATTTCTTGTCTGTGAAACTTGTATTTCGATGCTTTGAGGTATAGGTTATACTTCTATAGTTACTTAAGTATTATTCTGACTTTTCCCGTATAGTTCTCGCGGCTTCCTTTGGTAAAGATAAGGATGTTATCTAAGTATACTACTATAAATATATCCAGATATTCGCGTAGTATGTTGTTAATAAAGGCTTAGAATATTGCCGGTGCGTTGGTTAATCTAAAAGATATAATCTGATATTTATAAAGTCCAAATCTCGTTCTGAATGCGGTCTTCTATTCTTCTCCTTTCTTGATGCGTATCTGGTGATAGACTTCTCGTATATCTAATACTGTAAACCATGTAGTGCCTCTAAATCGGCTCTGTAGTTCTTCGATTAGGGGTAAAGGGTATCTATTCTTGACTATTATGTCGTTAAGTTGTCTATAATCCATGTATAGTTGTAGTGATCTATCCTTCTTTGGTATAAAGATGATCGGGTATCCTGCTGGTGATATTGATTCGCGTATATATCCTTTTTCTAGATTCTTATTAATATATATCCGTAATTCTTCGAGTTCTTTTTCTATTAATCTGTACGTAGGTTTGTATGTAGGCTCTATCCCTTCCTTAAGGGGTATCTCATGATCCTATACCTGATGTTCTGGCAAGCTTTCCGATGGTTCGCGTTCTCTAAATACTTTAATTAAATCGTGGTATTTCTGGGGTATCTATTATTGTAATTTTTCTAATTCGGTAGTGTCCTGCTTTTAGTAAACTGTTCTCTACTTTCCTTATGGTGATTGATCTCTTGTAGTTTTCCTAGTTCCCTTTTCGATCTAGGGCGCCATACCTAGTATCTGTCCTCTGTCCTTGTTCTCGTTGCGGGTGGCCGCTAAGGTATCTAGGTTCTGGTTAGAGCGGCTTTTCTTTCTACCATCTAGTTATAATATGCTGTCTCTCCAGTTTACTATTGGGTTGTGTTTTCGTAACTATGGTCGTCCCAAGATAATATCATATCCTCCTAGGTTAGTCACGTCGAAACACTCTTTTCCCTTATACTATCCTTTAACGTGTACCTTTATATTAGTGGTCTCTTTATTTATAATACTGGTCTACTCTTCTTCGAGTCCTCCTAACTAATATGGTTCTTCTTTTTCTCGTATGGTAATTCCTGATTCCTTCACGTATTGTGAGTTAATAAAGTTCCTAGTAGCTCCTGAATCGACTAGGGCTCGCGCGTATTTCCCTGCTAAGTTCACTACTATCACCAGGTGATATCTATATGTTGTAGCTAGACTCTACTTCTTTTTTAGTCTGTCGACTAGTTTGTATCGGTGTTATTAATTATAAGCTTCTTTTTAAATCGTATCCGCGTATTTATATATTTCGTCCCATTCAGATTCATCTAATAAGGTTTCCTCTTGTTCTTATGCTTTTTATTACTATCACTGTCGTTCTTCTTTCTCTTGTAGCTTTTATCTTAGTATTCTGGTTGTGCTTAGCTAGTACTCTATTACTATATCGTCTGTGAATTCTACTATATATCCTTAATATAAGATTTTCGCTCTCCGCTTGTCGTTCTAGTATATGATTTCTAATTTCTCGTGCGGTATGATATTCTCGATATCCGTTATTTTAATATTTCGTCCGTCGATCTATCCTTAGTATTTATTGTGTATAGTGTATTCTTAATTATTATAGTATCTCTAGTAGATCTATTTATTGTCTTTATATTGCGGGCATTACTTGTAATCCTTATAGTAAAGTCTTCGTCCGTGCTTCTATATTTACTTAAATATGTGGTATTTGTAGTAGTAATCCTATTCGTACTTATTATAGCATGGATAAGCTAGGTTACTAACCTCTCCTTGTTTTTTCGTATTGTGTATAAAATAAAGGCCCTTTTATTCATATACTGTCCAGTATTCATCATTAAAGTCATTCATACATTCCTTAAGGCTATCCTTAATCTTTATTGGTTGTTTGTTTTTACTAAAATATAGTTCCGCGTATAAGTTTTTTCGTTTCTTACTTCTATATATGGGTTCGCATTCATATTCTCCTATTATTGATCTAGTTAGGCAGTCGTCTTTTTCGAATATTTCCTTGAATTCCCATCTATATAGTAGCGGTTCTTCCTCAATCGTTAGTAATGCGTTTTCCTAGTCTGAGTCTTCTTAACCTAACTCTGGTACTTCTCCTTCCTCCGGTTCGGTTTCTTCTTCTAAGTCTATTTGTTCCGGGGTCATGATTTTTTAGTTAGGTCCTATTATAAGGTCGTACTCTTGATCCGTAGGTAGGGTATCTCGTTCTTGTTGTTCCCTCCTGTGTCCTCTTAGGTACCTCTACTCCTGTCCTAGCGTCGCGTCTTGTCTTTATAATGCTAGTCTCGTTGCTCGTAGGTACTCTTTTTGTTTAGAGTCCTTCTTATATCCGGGTTCCTCGTTGCTACTAAGCCTTGCTATAGTGGTAGTATTGAGTCTCTTTCTAGTTCCGTGGTACTTCGTGTCATCTGTGCTACTAGGCTTTGCCATAGTGGTAGCGTTCAGACTTTTCCGTGTATCTCCCTATTTCTTTCTACAATTCCTTGCCTGGTGTCCTGATTTTTCATAATAAAAATATAGCTTCTGTTTTCTACATCGTTCGTTCTTTTCTTTATTAAAGGGTCTTTTCTCAGTAGCATCGAGTTCTATTAGTGTTAGCCTATAGTTGTCTTATTTACTCGTGCTTCGTTGGTTCGTTCCTTTCTAAAAGGTTGCTTTTCCTTGTCGTAGGTTCCGTAAGTTATATAACTGATTATCGATTCGTACCACTATTTTAACTATAGAGGTGTAGTTCGCGAATGGTCCTATCTTGATAGTTTCATATTGGGTTTCTAGCTTGAGTCCTTGCTTAAAGATGGCCATTTTCCTATTATTGTCGTGGATCTCCAATTCTTGATATAGTTGCTATAATTACGCTACAAACTGAGCTACGTCTCTTATCTATTATAGATTAGCTAGTTTCTATTCGAGTGTTCGTTTGCGGTCCGTGTCTCCAAAGAACTATCTGATCACGGCTTTGAACTATGGGTAGCTTCCTAGTACGTCTGCGTATGTTTTTGGTTGTCCCTGGGTATTGATCCAGTCCTCGAGTATTGATTTAAACCATGTGGCTACGGTATCGCGTAAGTAAGATCCTGTAAAGATCACCTTCTTAACTTCGGTAATTCCTGGTTTGGTAGCTAGGTAGATGTCACATTCACTTAAGAAGTGCTCTAGCTTGTTGTGTTCTCCCTTAAAGGTATCGGGTGTCCTAATCTTGACTGATGCTCGTGAATCTCCGGTGCGTGCTTTTAGAACACGTATTTTGTTGACTAATCCTCTGATCTGCGTTTTATACTACTAGATATCGTCCTCATAATCCTGTTTGTTGACTTTCGCTTCCAAGGCAGCGATCTGTTGCTTGAGCTAGGTTAGGATATGGTTAGGGTTGCTGGTAGTTCCGCTTGCAGTAGATATGTTGGTTGGTTAAAGGTAGTCGTTATTCCTAGTTAGTTCTTTAAACATTTAGGGTAGAGGATACATACCTAAATGTTCCTTTCAAGTAAAAGTGCTTCTACTAATCGGGGTTGTGATATCGTGGTGGATGCGTGTGGGTATAACCTTTGCTACTAGTCGTGGGTAGACGTCGAGGTAGTAAAGGGTGAATAGTGAGTTAAAATCTCTGTTCGGGTGCCTGTAACCGTAGGTGTGGGACGATCAATACTACAAAGGTTGGTTATCGGTATAAGGGATAACATCTTAGTGAAAGGGTGCTAAGGTGCTTTGTGGATGGGTTGGGGTAGTAGCGAAGTGTTAATGAAGCTATCTAGTCGTAGGAAGACACTTTAGTATCCGGCTTCAAGGTCGTAGCTCCAAGTCTGGCTTAGTGTTATAGTCACGCTCTGAGTTCCTTATCTGTAATAAAGCTAGTACACTGGTCAAGTCTGGTATAAGGGTGGCTTGGGATATCAGATAGACAAAGGGAAGTGTGCTTGTATTAATCAGTGCTATAAAGCTATGACTTGCTATGAAGGCTACTTTGATCGTGAGTATTAGAAGATAACTCTCAATCAAGGTGGGCGATGAGTGCCCTTATATACATGAGATAGTAAGGTCCCTCATCCTAACATAGTACCACTCCTGGTAGTCTCCCTTTAGTGCTATATGGAACTATTGCTCCCAGTGCTATTATGGTACTGTCTTGTCGTAGTGCCATTGACACTGTCTAGTGGTCTTGGCGAGTTGGCACTGTTCGTTGTCACGTGATCCATAAGGTTCTCCCGTGCCGTAACTTTGTTCGCCCAATGAATGTATTTATCTGGGCTGCGCCGCAGGTGGTCTGTAACACTTTGTCTATCTGATATCCCAAGCCACCCTTATACCAGACTTGACTAGTGTACTAGCTTTATTACAGACAAGGAACTCAGAGCGTGACTACAACACTGAGCCAGACTTGGAGCTACGACCTTAAAGCTAGATACTAAAGTGTCTTCCTACGACTAGATAGCTTCGTTAATACTTCGCTGCTACCCCAACCCATCCACAAAGCACCTTAGCACCCTTTCACTAAGACGTTATCCCTTATACCGATAACCAACCTTTGTAGCACTAATGAGCGTACTTATCTGAGCTGTGCCGCAGATGGTCTGTAACATTAGCGGTAAAGTAGGATAAGGGACCTTACTATTTTATATATATAAGGGCACTCATCGCCCACCTTGATTAAGAGTTATCTTCTGATACTTATAATTAAAGTAGCCTTTATAGTAAGTCATAGCTTTATAGTACTAATTAATATAAGTATACTTCCCTTTGTCTATCTGATATCCCAAGCCACCCTTATACCAGACTTAACTAGTGTACTAGCTTTATTATAGACAAGGAACTCAGAGCGTGACTATAACACTAAGCCAGACTTAGAGTTATAACCTTGAAGCTAGATACTAAAGTATCTTTCTACGACTAAATAGCTTTATTAACACTTCGCTGCTACCCCAACCCATCTACAAAGCACCTTAGCACCCTTTTACTAAGACGTTATCCCTCACACCAATAACCAACCTTTGTAGCAAGTAGTTAATAGATATAGTTATATCTATTATTAATACCTATAGATCCTATATAGTATTACGGAGCTATAGCTATAGAATAAGTAGAGTACCCTTATTAGTAGTATTTACTTTAGAAGTAGCGGAGCTAGTAGAGCTAGTAAAGTAGACTAAGCTTAGTCTAATATATAGGACTAAAAATATCTAGACTATAAAGAACTAATTAAATATATATATTAGTCTATATTACTTTAACTAGATTAAAGAATATATATTAGTAAATAATTATAATATTTTCTTTACTAAAGATAAGTACTATAACTATAAGCTACTTATCTATTATACTAACTATAGAGATATTAAGAAATTCCTACTATAGTAAGAGAGCTATTAAAAGATTATTAAGCTAAGTCTTTATAGTATATTTTTAAAAGAGTAACTAGAGCTAATAGAGATACTATAGATACTTTATATAGAGTATCTAAGTATATTTAATACCCTTCTTCGCCTTAATATAGTACTTCCTAATAATAATCTAGTAGAGGCTCTTCTAACTTATAAATCTTTAAATATTTAGTCTATATTACCCTCCTATTAAATAGTAGAATAGCTTAATATACCCTTACTAAAGCTTATAATAATTAATAATATATATCTATTTATTAGAATATTATATAAAATATATAAAATTAACTAGTCTAAGCCCTCTATTTTAGAATCTAGGCCTTAGCCTATCTAGTTCTATTAGAAGGTAAGCTTTATCTTTAATAACTAAAGTTAGAGAATAATAATTATATAGAGGGATATTATTCTATATTAGAATAATTAATTAGATTAGATTTAAGCTATATTTATCTATATACTCTATAATATTTATTAAGTCTTCTTATATATTATTAGTACTTATAAAATTAAGAGGGATCCTCTATTTTTACTACTAATATTATATATTAGCTCTAAACTATATATTATTATAGATTTATTAGTAGTTAAACTAAGCTAATATATTATTCTAATTAATATTAATAATAATAATAGTATATTATAGCTCTAATAGGCTATAGAGGCCTTTAATTTTATCTAGTATTAGTAGAATATCTTATTTCTATAGTAGGATATAGTACTTTAACGAGCTCTAATATAGAACCCCTAGTACTATATTAATATATAGTACTAATATACTATAGTACTAATATACTATAATACTAATATACTATAGTACTAAATTATATTAGTACTAAATTATATTAGTTCTAAATAGTACTAATCTATTATAGTACTAAATATCTTTAGTATTAAAAAGCTATCTATATATAGATTAGTAGAAATATATATATTTAGTTAGAATATTTCAGAATATCTATAGTATTTCTATAGTTCCTTAATAAGTTGGTGTTTTTTTAAATTACAGTTTCGGAATAATTTTTTCACCGTTCCGAAAAACCCCCAGTCGGCCCTATGGTAGTGAAGAGAGGCTTGGTGAGTGATGCTCTATGGCGGATCATCCAATATTTATATTAATACAGATTTCATAAACTCCGAACGTACCCACTCTATTGCAAGTTGTCCTTTATAAGTAATTGAGTTCGTCGTACGGAATATCAGTCAACCATCAAGTTATATCATGAAGTGAGTAGTTGCTCTTCGCTTCAGTTACTAGCAAGCTGAGGCTGGCCTTGTAGCTTCAACCCGCTCTGGCTGGCGTGGGTTTGTTCTCCTGGCTCGGTCGTGTTGACAACTAAGATCATCTGCAGCAGCCTTGTCATAAGTATCATGAGGCCGCCTTTTCTCTTGTCATCGGCCCATTTTACTTTCGTGAGAAATACCCCAAAATTCCACCGCGTGCTCCAACATCTCCCCCGGCAGTTTTCAATATTGTCAAAGCTTGCCATGTCCACCCCCAGCGAGGCTCCGGGTTCCCAGTATGAGTATATTGACGACAGTGTTGAATTACTAGAACGATACCTGCCTGGGGGGTATCATCCGATATCAATTGGCGACCTCCTGAACAACCGCTATCGGGTTGTTCACAAGCTCGGTCATGGAACATTCTCTACGATCTGGCTTGCACACGACAAACAGAAAGCTGGATATGTAGCCGTCAAAGTGAGCACAGCAGATCCAACCCCTCGCGAGGCCGATGTTTTGCGTACCATTACAGATTCGCCTTCTCACCCTGACCACCCAGGCCGGGCTCTGGTCCCTACAATCAAAGACCGCTTCCAGCTCCGTGGCCCAAACGGATGTCATCTATGCTATGTTACAGCTCCAGCACGGTGCAGTGTAGCTGCTGCGAATTTCTGCCGTCTCTTTCCTGTTGAGACTGCGCGGTCGCTTGTTGCCCAATTGGTGTTGGCAGTTGCATATATCCATCGCCAGGGATTTGTTCACGGAGGTTAGCAAATCACAAAAAGCTATCGAAGACCTTGGAATAGTCCAAACTAATTTTTCTAATGCAGATATTCACCTGGGAAATGTTCTAATTCGGCTGCCATCTAGTCTTGATCAGCTGTCTGTTGACCAACTGTACGAGAAGTTCGAGAGGCCTCTTGTAGAGCCGGTTGTGCGCCATGATAAGCAGCCACTTCCCACTGGCGTCCCGTCTCATGCAACCCTCCCTGTCTGGTTGGGGAAAAGGGCAAACGAAATTCTGCCCACCGAAGCGCACCTAATCTTAAGCGACTTTGGGGAGGCCTTCTCGCCTTCCGATCCCTATCAACGGAAGCTGGGTGAGCAATGTCGATCACCTGCGGCCTTCTTACCACCAGAAGCGCACTTTGAACCAGAGAAACCGATCTCCTTTCCTTGCGACATATGGACGCTTGCATGCGCTATATGGTCTATCCTGGGCTCCCGTGATCTCTTCGAAAGTATGCTGGCTACAAGCGATGATATCTCCAAGCAGCAGATCGATATGCTTGGAGAGCTACCGCGTGACTGGTGGACCGCATGGGAGGCCCGTAATAAGTATTTCGACGAAGGAGGCCAGCCAAAGGAAGGCCGGTTTGTCTACCCTGCTCTAGAGCATCAATTTGAGCGGTTCATACAAAAACGTCGGCAGGGGGATAGCATGGGTGAATTTGATGTCGAGGAGGCACGGGCATTGCTCGGCATGATCCGTTCAATGCTAGCATTCAAACCAGAGCAGCGGGCCACGATAGAGACGGTCCTCGCTTCAGACTGGATGACCAAGTGGGGATTGCCAGAGTTTCAGAAGCTCCTACCTGTCAACTAATGATTTACTTATGAATGATCTGTGCTATATTGGAGTTCACTGGACATACCCGGGGGAAAGGCATAAACACTCCATTAGAGAGGCTCATGCTGGTTATTCCAATTCAACTCATTCATATTCCTGTTAATTAAAAGTCGTTGATTCCTTGATAACAATAGGTGCAGGCGTAGGCGTAGGTGTATCATCCCATTGCGCAGAATCCTATTAGATTTATTATATTATTTGAAGAGTTTGTTGACTTGCAGACGAATATCATAGCTAGTAACCTTCCAGGCAGTGATTCACTGGGCTAACTACCAGCTACTCCGTACATCCACAATGATATACGGAGGGCTTCTTGTCAGAAAAAGGCACTACCTTTGCCGGGTCAGCCATGACAGCACTCTGGAAATAGCTAGACGTCAGACCACTGATCCAGAAGGCGGTGCCCGCGATGGTAGAGAGACGGAAGTAATTCATCGTTGATATCCATACCTCCTCTGTTGGTCCCGGTTTGCAGGATTCTAATTGGATGGATTCGAAGATTAACTAGTTATATTCTTACCTAAGCAGTAACTATTTTCCTTATCTAAGCAGACATCCATCCACGGCTTCTCTCATCCCTGATTACCTAGTACCTATAATGTTAAATGTTACTCCGTACAACTAACATGGACGTACCTATGTAACTAAGTAGAGAGCTCGCATGCATTGATTGCTGTGCATTCACCCCTGACAGTGGCCCTGGCAGGTCTCGGGGCACCAGTGAAAGCTGCCCAAGTCAACTACTTAACCAACAGCTAAGAAGTGAATGCGTCAGTTGGCCCCTGACCCAGCGGGTATAAAATCCTTGCTTTTGTGCGCCGGGTCGACTGCAGTTCCCAAATTCCTTTCCTACCAGCGGTTTCCATACCACCCTGACTTTTCAGAGATGCAACTTCATAGTACCTGGCCTCTGGATACCCAGCTGTCACATATCAAGCAATGAAGCATAGGCTTTGCACAGGGCACGGATGACCCTGCTGCTAATCAACTAACCAGCTGGCTACAGTATGCATAACCACTTTGTACGCATAGCCGCCAGCCGTTTGATACGTTCGCTCCGCCCCCCTAATTTTCACCCCCTACCTATGGAACCTGCGTAAGCAGAGGCTAGCTGTCTCGCTCGACACTGGCTGGCTGGGGACTTGGTATTTGGGGGCCAAAACTGCAGGCCGCGTTGCCGCTAAAGCTCCTGCCGCAGTTTGTCGCATGCAGTTTCCGTATTTTGAATAATGGCAGATGCGCGCCGTCAGGGCCTAGGCGAAGAGTTATAAAGCACGTCAACACCGCCACCCACCGTGCAGAGAGAAATCTCGGACATGTTCATCCAACCTCCTATTTAGCGTGAACCCCCTCTTCCTTGAAACCAACAGACGCTCTATCTCCCGAGCCAAGCCATGTCGACCATCAATATGGTGAAGTACTTCTTCTATCGAGGACACTTACCCCAGAATGAGGAGCTCCTCCAACAACTTGTTAGAGTGGCCTATCAGACAGCACGAGACAGGAAACTCTACCCTAAGGCAATTTTGATAAGGTAACTAACATTTGCTATCAAATGCCATTTTTCGATTTTTCTCTGAGGATGACCAACTAAGGCAACTTTACCGTTACCATCTATCAGGTCCAAATTCCACAACACAACCACCATTGACGGCAAACACCAGGTCGATCCTTTGGGATGGCACGTTACCCTTTGCTATAAAGACGAAGACCAAGCGAGTAAAGGGACACATGTCGCATCCCATGGTTACGTGATGGGGCAGTTCGACCTGGATTTCAAGAAAGCAACCCATGCTGGAGAAAAGGTAGACACCTGGAAGAAACGAACTGGCGGCATCGTATGGCCTCCTGCAGAGGATCTCGAAGAAGCTCCAGAAATCGGATACGGGCACTTTCCTCAGGATGACTAGTTGCAGCGGTTTACGATCTCGAATATATCTCTGTGTACGCCTCAATATAGCGGCTTTTCCCCTTGCATGCAGGGTGATAGCTACAGAAATAGACAAATAACACTGATCACCTGATACTGGTACACTTACTTACATGAGACGGGAGAATGTCGACCTTGAACCTGGTCCATTACTACTTTTACAGCGGCTGTTACCCAGGCACACTCGCAGCCGTCCAAGTCACGATCGCTTATGCCTAACAAAAGGCAAGGGATTTAGGGCCATACTCCAAAGCCATTCTTATTAGGTGCCGAACGTATATCGATGGAAAGTATACTTTTGGGCATACAGCTGACTCTTGTTTTACAGTGGCTTACCAGGTCTAGGATACATAACACGACCAATTTTACTAGGATTACCAGTTATCCTAAGTATATTAGACCAGAAACAGGCAGATTATCGTTGCCTGCCCTGGCCTATCAGACGGCCCGAGATAAGGGCCTATACCCCAAGGCAATCTTAATAAGGTACGGGAGTTATGAAGTGAGCTCTCTTGGAGAAGATAACTAACTTGCTTGTTCTACTATGACTGGTTAGGTCGGGGCTGCATAAGACTACGGGCAGCGGGAAAAGGGCCCGAGTCGATCCTTTGGGATGGCACATCACGATGAGCTCAAAGGACAGCGAGCAGTGTGCTAAGAATACCCACATAACATCACACGGTTATGTAAAGGGTAAATTCGACCTACAGTTTATAGGAGCCACCCACGCTGGAGAGAAAATAGACTCCTAGAAGAAATTTTCGGGAAAGGCGGTTTGGCCGCCTCAGGACCAGCTGGTGGAAGTGCCGCCAGTGTCCTATCACTAGCCACGAGGGCACATGAAGTTACAAACGCCTCCCCGGTGTCGACCCCCGCAGCGAAAGCACGCCCAGCCCCTCCTGTTGTCGACGCCACCACCGTCGAGGTCCCAAGATAACAGGAAAATAATCAGAAGCAACGCCTTCCACCGAACACACAACAAACATTACTAGAATGTCGACCCGTTAATGGCTGAGTGCCGATGGAACCATCCAATAACACGAGCATCTCACTGCAGGCAATCGACCGGCTCCATCGACTCGGTCAGCGGAATGAACAGAAATGTGGTATACAGACTCATTTATGGTACGAGGGGAACTCGGCAAGCAAAACGATACGTCAGCCGGTGGCCGAGAAGAGAAGTGGAGGAAGAGACAATATAATATCGGGCTGGAAGTTGTTCATATTTGGCAGCTTCCTCTGTTCAATGAGTTATATTAACCCGAAGACTGCCAAGACAGTTAGTTATTTTGACGACGTACGCACCAAGGACGGTGGGCCTTTCGAGACCGGCACTATTTGTACCATGGGCTCAAATAAGTTAACCAAGGTAACTACATAGAATCAGAGATGGTTTCCTGTCTATATAATCATAGAAATATTATTGGATAAGAGAAAGGTCTTTACTTCCAACTGGACTCTGTATTTCATATTTCTTAGTTACCTAGGCATACTAACAGAAGGTTGTTTGTCAGGGAAGGGGGCGAAGTCGTTGTAATTGCAAAGCGAAAGCTCCTGAAATGATGGTTTGAAGACTCACAGATATCACCTTGAGTAGTTAAGGTCTGTAGAGCTACTTGTTGAAAAGTAAGTATGTAGTTGGTTGATTATTGATTGATAAGTCGAAGAATCAGGTAAAATATATGAGAAGTCGGGTCGGGTCCCGTGACATCACGTGTAGGTAGGAGCACCCTCCAGAGTCCGTGTCTATAACTAATAACTAATGGCGATGGAAGTAGTTACTCCGTATTTATCTACAAATAAGAAGAAGGTAACTATTAATTTTTGGCAGACGCTGACAACCAGCAACAGCGCATGGCTGGAGAACAGTCCGTGCCGTCTTCGCTATCCTGACTAGTGTCCAGATCTCTCTTCACGTCTTGCGGCATGTTTCTAGAGGTTGCTGCCGTCTGCAAGCATGTTCCACCTCGCGAAGTCGCTGTACCAGTACGCTACAAGCAAAGAAGGTCGGCGACCGGAATCCAAACAAACCCTCTAGTTACTGCGAGGAAAAGAAACGCATGCTGACAAGTTACGCATATACAGAATACTCTATCTTGCTGCTCGGCCTCGATAACGCGGGCAAGACGACGCTGCTCTCGCAGATCAAAGCGCTCTACATCCCACCTGCTGACGGACAGACACAGCAGGTCTCTGCAAAGACGGTGCCGACTGTAGGCCAGAATGTCTCTACCATCTCGTTGCCGGACATGTACTTGAAGATATGGGACATTGGGGGCCAAATCTCCATGCGCGGTCTCTGGCAGAGCTACTACTCGAGCTGTCACGCCATTATTTTCGTGGTTGACAGCGCGGATGTGGGGGACAACCCAGATGTCTCTGACCTCGGCCCGTTGACAACGCCTAGCGATGATGGAGATGTTGGCACAGAACCTGATGGCGGAGGTGACGGTGGTGATGGCGCAACGCTGGCCGACGGTGGGCTTGAAATACAGAAGATCGAGTCGATTGATCGCGCCGGACGGTTTGGCAGGCTGGACGAGTGCCGCCAGGTCCTTGAGTCTGTGCTCCGACATGCAGACACGGCCGGCGTACCTATCCTTGTGCTGGCCAACAAGCAAGACAGAGAAGACTGCGTCGAGGTCGTCCGTATCAAGGAAGGCTTTGTCCGTAAGGTCTTTGAGGGCCAGGAAGGAGGCGGCGTGCGGGATAGCAGAGTGCTCCCTGTCAGCGCATTAACAGGCACCGGTGTCCAAGAGGCTGTCGACTGGGTCAGGAGCCGCGTGAAGTGGAATAAGGAAGGCCGGCCGCCTGTCATGAGGTAGCTGTAGCCGATTTTTTTTTTTTTTTTTTTTGTATATTGTTAGTACCATGCACTTCAGTCATTCTTGCAGTTATTTATATCTACGTGTTACTAGAGTCGATGTCTAGTTTCTCCATGCTTAGGTTGAAGAGTGTTGCCTCTACGCATGGGTCGGGATAGGTACCGAGCCAATATATATACACGGAGAGACATTAATCCAGAAGACATGCAAAAAATGGCTGTCGAGAAAGATGAATTCAGCGATTGATATGCCTATGCTATAAAGTGTGATATCATCAAGTAAAAAGTAGAGAAACATGATTCGAGATTAGTAGAAACGATAGAAGGAATAAACGAAATAAACGAAATAACCTCCCTGTTACATTTTTTGGTACCAGGTTTCTATACTGCCAGAGTATGAAATTCAAGGCAAGGCAAGAAAACACCTCCATGAGCCAACCAGGTTAGGTGCACCGGCGCTATTTCACCTCCCAAGCCAAAGGTAGCATGAGAAAAAAGGGGAGGAAGATGGGGAGGGAGAGAGAGAGAGAGAGAGAGGAGAGACTAGTATGAGAGGTGGGTATGGTATGATATGATGGGGGGGAAATAGCAGCAGAACAGGATGAATAGCAAAAACACAGGAAAATGCATGATCGGGGTATGAGAGTGGAAGAATGGAAGTCATAACATTAGAGATATAAAGAGATTAATGATTAGAGGATATAAGGAGATTAAGCGGGGGTTTAAAGCACTTTGTGTCTGTGATATCAGTTAGTAGGGGGGTTCAATGACAGAGTGTATATATATATATATATATATGGGGCGGTTTTGACATACTGCATAAGCAAGGCCTCTATGCTGGCAGAGCTGCAGCCACGGCCATCTGGCAGCTGCTTCATGACGTCGATGATGGTAGCGAAGACCTCACCGTTCCTGTAGGCGATGAGGGCCGGAGCGGTGATGTGGTCCATCTCGGCAATCTCGTAGTGCAGCTTGACGAAGTGTGTGGTGGCCTGCTTGCGAGCGAGCGAAGTAAGGCAGTCTTCTACTATCGAGCTCTCAGTCGACTATATATGCCGTTAGTATATATATATATATATATACGAATATGTTGTAATTAGGTATATGACTGACCTCTGGGTCGTAGATGCAGACCACCACGACGGTGCCGGGAGTGACCTTCTCGATCGCATCGAGGTATCCCGTGGCATCGACGGTGTCGACAGTGCCGTACTGTCGCTTGCTGGGGCTCACTCGGCGAGTAGACTTGTTCTGCAGCTCGAGCATGCGCGCCTCTCTCCACTGGCGCATGAAGCGCTCATCCTCGTCACTCTCCTCCGCCGAGTCGCCGGGACTCGTGCCGCGGTGTATGAAGTTGCTGGTGCTGCCACTCTTGCTGTGCTTCTCGCTGGTGCCGGCAGAGTTATGGCCGCTGCGGGAAAAAGGGTTGTAGTCGAATGCACCGGCGGAGGTCAGGGTGCGTCTGAAGGAGCGCTTCTTCGCGCGCTCAAAGGACTGCGCATCGGCAATGACGCCCTTGGGCCCCGTGTTGGCGTCGTAGACGGTTGAGGGGATGTGGTATGCAGCCGGCTTGGAGACCATGGTGCCGGAGAAGTCGATGTCGCTCTCGTCGTCGTCGTCGTCGTCGTCGGCTCCAGCTGCAGCGTGGGCGGCTCGGATGCGGTTGGTACGCTTCTCGTTGTGCTCGTCCTCTTCCTCGTCGTCGCTGCGGCCGTCGTCGTCTTTGTACTCGTCGCCGGAGAAGTGGGCGAGGTCTTCAGGATGGGCTGAGGGCTGTTTGTCCTTGGGGTCGAGCAGGGCGTCGGCTTCGTCTTGAGCGGGAGACATGGTGGGCGCTGCTCGCGGGGACGGGGGGGCAGGCAGGCTCAGTATATATAATAACGATAGCAGCCAGCAGATGGAGCGAGGGCGGTCGAGGAGGACGGTTCCGGATACGGGCTGGGTGGGTATGATCCTTACTTACTTTTTTGCTTGCTAAGGATCGACTCTGGCTCGCTCGCTCGCGCCGTTTCTTTGCTCTCGTTGGCCGTTGTTCAGGGGCTTCTTTGCTTTTTGGCTTGCCGGCGTTGGTGGTTGCGGTGCGTGGTTGCGGTGCGTGGTTGCGGTGCGTGGACTGTGGATGGCTGGATGGCTGGATGGCTGGATGGCCGTGAGAGAGAGAGAAGAGGGAAAAAGTGACGATGTCGTTACTTCTGGCCGGAACCGCCCGCCTTTTTGGGCTGAGCCAGCAACGACGCAGGACGAACCAACCGACAGCAGACGACGAAGGAGAAGGAGAAAAAGGCCAAACCTTGGGTTGGTGACCAGCTGGAGACACACTAGGAGCGGCCAATGGGGATTTTCCTTGCAGGGTCCGCGGTTGGGCAGGAAGACGAAGGGGACGAGAGCTGGGAGGGAGGCAGAGGCAGAGGCACAGGCAGAGGCAGGACGATGATAGACAGGACAGTCGCAGACGGCGTCGAGAGAGAAAGAGAGAGACGAGGGAGGCTGTTTCAGAAGGTCGGCAAGGCCAGGGGCAAGGCGACCTCTACCTCTGGGCTCGTATTCCAGGGATATCAAAAGCATTCAAGTGGCCAGTCCCTCCTCCTCCTCTCCGCCTGATATGATTTGCTTCTTTTCCCTCCTCCATATTTCCAGACAGACGCTGATGCTGACTACGGAGTAGTTTTTGCTTCTTTCTCTTGTCCTGAACCGGTTACTGGGTGCGCCAGAGGGGACGAGCGCTCCCTTGGGCATTCCATACAATGGGCTCTTCGGCTGCGTTGGACATTTTGTGATGAAACACGGCAGCACAAGAGACACGGAACAGACAACAAGGAATTGGCCGCAGAGACTCTGAAAGCAGGAGAAGACGCCCAAAACAAGGGCTTACGCAGTGACTGTTGATCTCGGATGTTCCGTTCGAGCACATGGGAAACTGATATATCACCGTCTGAGGCCTCGCCCTCCTTTATCTCGATGTATCTCGTGCTCGTGCTGTGGCTTCTACGAAGTTTAGAATACTGCTGCTACAAACGACGGAGGGTACCGGTAGGGGACACTCCGCAACGCAGCTACAACTGGATGGGTGTGATCAACTATAACTAATGGACAAGATGGAGATCCTCCGCAGAGAGAGCGTTTAAGAGTGGGCTACTTCTTTCCGGTCTATCCGTGGGTTGGGATACCAAAAATGCACTCAACAGAATATGGACTGAAGGAGGCAAAAAAAAAAAAAAAAGGAGCCATCCAAAAAGGCCATCCAAAGGGCCATCCAAGAAGGCCATGAGCTAGCCTACGCCCCTTTTCCACGTGGATCGAGGCTTTTTTTTTTTTTCCTCGAACACACCATAAGGAATATACAACTTGATGAGGTTTAACTTCGTCATCCTTGCTTAACGCCCGTCCCCTTGCGAGGAAGTTGATGGGAAGATCTCGGCTTCAGGGGGCTCTGTGTCGCGTGGCTTTGTTTCAGGATTCCACAAACGCACGCTAACTCCGGTGGAACCTCTCTCCTTGTGGCTTTCCTTTCTTTTTCTCCTGGTTGGCTAGCGAAGTTTGCACTGAGTTGTCCGATGGAGTCAACGAGTCAACTCCTGGCCTCGGCATACGGTGCTGCATTCTGATTCCGTATTACATACACAGAGATAGTCAGACTGTCATTATAGGCAGGGCAAGCAGACAGGCAGGCAGATATGGCTCCCCTGCCCGATGTCGATGTCGATGCAATCTCTGCGTCATCCCTTCGATCACACAAACAAGTCTTCAACCCTTGCCCTTAGTTAGGCACTTAAAGGGAAAAAAAAAAAAAAAGCCTTTTTGCATGGCTGGCTGCCAAACCTGCACTGGAAAGGACAGACAGTTTTTCTCGTCCCCTTAGACCGCCGTGAGCCCGCGCTGCAGGTTGTCTCTTGTCATTTCTTGCCTGAGGCCATTAGCCTATATCATGCAGTTGTGGGCTGGAAGAGTTATCAGCTTGGCCAGCCGCCAGCGATATATCACGCTGAGTTATTATCATCTTATTCCTTCATTCGACTGCCAACATATGCAAGCATTGCCGTGGCCGTTTCAACCATCCCATCACCTGCAGCATTATATTGTCAATCTTATGTTGTTGGGCTGCGATTGCATGTCCAGACGACGTTCATCTCTACCCGAGCAAATCCTCCCTCGCCGTTGGACAGCAAGGGGGAAGGAAGTGTCGGCAGTTATGCGCATGCCGAATTCCCCTTTTTCTGCGGAGGAGCTCCTCTGTTCTCGCTGTTTCAACTCCGACTTGATGGAGTTCTTTGGGCATCACGTACCTCTCTTATCCTCAAATCTTCCGCAGGAACTGCAGAAGTCTTGAGGTGTAAGTGACTGAGCTCCAGGCTAACTCGGCCTGTACTTACGCAAGATGTCACTTTAACGGATACATACCCGAAACACCCCCTGTTGTGTAGATTCTTCTCCGTAAGTACGGAGTACATCTGTAGTAGACTTTGAGTCCTGCCAAAGCTCGCAATTTTGGCCTCCATTTTCCCTTCCTCCCTTGCTGCTTGGTAAAAGCCATGTCGTCAGTTGGATCTAGACTTGCCTATAGACAGGCATGATTACATGTTTTTTATCGTGAACTCGGTTGCCAAAGGGGTTGGCGGTTAATATTGGGCCGTAGACTGGAGACGGACGAGCCCTTCAACCATTATTCAACCACCTGTTATCGTATTATCCGGGCCAGCAATCTTCTCGATGTGCTGAAGGAAGACACATATCTCGGATAGAAGACCTGGTCTACATAGCCGAGACCTCTAACTCTGGTACCCCCCCCCCCCTCTATTATTATGGAGTAGAGAGAGGGCCTCTCGCGGCAGGATCCATTTCCCAGAGCTGACCCAGTTGCATCTTCCAACCACATCATCTGTCTTTCGTCCAGCTCTATTTATATCCCCTCGGCAGTACGGAGTAGAGAGGTTGATCTGCCTTGTCCCTCACCCCCGATTACTCTGGTGTGGAATCGGTCAATCAGGGTAGCTAACGAGCCCCAGTTGGACAGAAGACAGAGCAAAGACTAAGAAATGCCATGTCTAAACCTCCAGATATGAGAGGGTGGTAGCTATCAATGACTGTTTGTAAAACTCGAGTGAAGAGAGCTGATCTTCTGTTTACTTACTCTGGCCAGCAACCCCCTTTTATCCCGTATTTTACTCTGTACGAATCCCTGCCTGGCCAGTCGGAAGACGAGCCAGAAGAGACTTGAACACCCTGCTGCGATCAAGGTCACTTCGAGGACATGGATCCTGCCGCTTAAATACTTTATTTTATCCAGGAGAGAGCCTGCTTCGTTGCGAAATCATCTTTTGTCCTCCCGTACAGCGAGCAAGCGAGAGCCTGTCTTGATGGTTCAACCCCCCATTTAAGGCTCGCGATCTTCAACGCTATCAGCGCCCATCAACACAAATTCCAGCTCCATCGCTTAAAACTTGAACTGCACACGGAAATGCCATAATTGTCCAAGATCAACAAATGTCTCCCTGGGGCGACTGGCTGGAGTTTTCTCCTGCTTCTGCGGTGAAAACTGCATTGTTATTATTATTACCGGGCTTCTGCTTGTGACAATCGACACTGACTGTCAGCCAGAGTGCTGGGACAAGCCTCTTCTCGTATAGCCAACGAGCTAAGAGATTCAGATGAGATCAACTGCCAGAGATACCCAATCTGTTCATCTTCTTTGAACGGCCATAGATGACCTAGGAAGTGCCCCGATTGCACCGCCAAATGACAGACGGCATGCGAAATAGAAAGAGGGACCTTGATACTCCATATATTGAATATATATTGAACCTCTCATCCGTGGACAAAAATAACCTCCAGCTGGCCATTGTAGGACCCTGGAGCTGGCTATCAGGTCTCAGACCAGAGACTGGCCTCTATCAAGCTGGATCCGCAGCCCGGGAACCTCCAGAGCCTGCCCTGGATAATCCTAGCAAACCAACACCAATCAATATTCACAAGCAGGATCTTTTTAAGCAGTATATCCACTTGGAACCCTCGGAGCAGAGGCTCTTCGCTTCAAGGAGGCTTGAGTTCGCTAACTACAAAGACACCCATCAGCCAGATCCGATACTTTAACTATCATCACGCCACCAATCTATGGCTAGTCTGCACACTAACTAGGAGGCTGCAAGAAATATATTGAATATTTTAAGCTACTGACATCCGCTGAGGCCTCCTTTCTGGACACAGGTCTCTACGGCTTCTACGTTCCGTTCAAATAGCGGATGGTCAATGAAGCCTCCTTTCCTCAACCGCTTAAGCATTGAAGTGGATCATGCTTATCTGTAATATCCATCGTGAGATCCATCTCATTCATCGACTGCCGTGATATTCCAAGCTGACTGACATACGTCTTGCTTTTCACCTGCCAGCCACATATTTCCACTAGGCGGAATCGATGGCTCAATGGCGACTTACTCAGAGCATCGTCGGAGATTTGCCATCGAACATGACGGTGGCTGGTTCCATGTCAAAGCAGACGAGAAGTTTACTTCGTTGCTGCATGCGGCTCGCCCAGTTTGTGAAATTCTCGAGGACTCCCTGGGATATTGCGGGAAGAGAAATCTCTCTCGTGCTAGGCGTTAACTAGTTATTGAAGCCCGGAGCTTCCGGGACACCCTCTGTGCTTCTTATATCTCTATCGGAGATTGGGATGGCCATTACTATACGGTAGCCCGTACTAGACCACCATCGCCTACTCCATATCCCTGCACACATTTCATCTTCATCCCTGTCCCCTCCCAGGGTAGCTAAATAGTCACCCAGCTAACGAGCGAATGAAACGGCTTTCTACCAAAAGATTTAAGTAATAGCCCCATTTCGCCGCGAACTCGTTAGTACGCAACTATTTCAGTAGTCATCGAATTGTGAGAGTGGACCCGCAAATCTTCGTTTTTATTAACGATTTGTCAGATTGACAGCAGCAGATGATGATTGATTGGATCGAGCAATTTGAGCGTCATGTAGGTGTTATTATTGCTGACGATGATGATGAGCTTGAAGATAGTAGTTACATGCAGAATTTGCAGCCCCTGTACGTGTGCAAGATGACTAGTTAAGCTACATCATTTGACATGTTTTTACCCCTGAGCGGGAGTCGATATGGACGAGTTCTTACCATATACTTAAAAGAGATCCCTGCTGGGCACTTTCTACCTGTCCTTCGACCTCCAGCCCGTCAAAAACATCGCCAGATACCTCTGCATGCGCCCCGATTTAGTCGGTACCAGAGTTTTGCCGCCTCTTGTATTGCTTGTATCACACTGGATTAGAGGTGGCGCGGATCCTAGCAACCGATCTCCATTCGATGAAGGTGCATAATCGCATTTATACCCAGCTACTGGCTTCGGAAATTTATGTCCAGATGTTCTCTTGCAGTCGGTGGCGCACCAAATCCAATAGTTCCCTGCAAATCTGGAGTCTGTCTTAAAATGCAGCCTGCTTCGAGAATAACGGCGGCTTCCATTATGCCGCTCAAGAAAAGCAAAGACAGTTGCCGCTGTTTAGATACTTTGGGAGACATATAGTCTCTCTCATCCGCAAGCCGTCTCATTTTGATGAAACCTCTATCTTTTCCTGTGTGCAACGGAAGTGTGTCTTGTGAGAAGAGTCAGAGGTGTTGATCTCGATTATAGTATTGTTTAGTGCCGGAAAATGCGCTTCCTGTTGGTATTGAGCCTGGCCTCGATGGCCCTAGCATCGCCTATTGCTGCCTCTCCTTTGACCGCAAGAGATGAAGTTTTCCCTCAGTGTGCGGTAAGAAGGCCTGCTGTCTGGTTGAATGTGAATATGATATAGCGAACGCCAACTGATACACCCCTAGACCGACTGTCAGAGCCAAGTCATTGCCGAAGCTGGGACACAATGCTCCGCCAAAAATATACCTTGTCTCTGTGCAGACGAGGCATTCCAGGGAAAGGTTGCCCGTTGCATATTATCACACTGCACGGGAAGTGAGGCTTTGAGTAAGACTTCCCCTTATTCCCTTACTTTAAGACTGTTCGGCATCCTAAGATAATATAATATAGTGGCAAAGCATCTCAGCTCGCAGGCCTGTGGCATCATCACAAAACCGCGATACGCCGAAGTAGATGCGGGCACGCTTATCCCTTTCCTATTTGCCAGCTTCTTCTTCTCAGTTAGGATCGTATCTAAGGCGATGCATCTGGGAGGTGGATGGGGAGCTGATGATTATACCATAAGCGTGGCATATGTAAGGCAAACTCATCCTACCTACCTTCGACTCCTTCTTATTAATGGTTTGTAGATACTTGCTATTGCGATATTTACGCTACACACTCAAAGTAAGATCAATCCCCAAGATATATGTAGGCTTCAGTGCTAACCACCTACCTAGTGATCCGTTATGGCTTTGGCAAAAACATATGGGACGTTATTCCGCAAGAAGATTTAACAATGGCATTCAAGGTACGTCTTGTCCGTATACATAAGGAAATATGAAGAAGCGTGCTAAATAGGAGTAAATAGGTCTTCCTCGCATATGTCTTAGTATATAAGTCTCTGATATCCCTTGCAAAGATATCTGTTGGTCTCTTCCTACTGCGAATCTTCAGGTCGGCTCCTTTCCGTTATGCTACATATGCTATTATTGCACTCAATGCCGCAATTGGAATCACATGGATACTAGTTGATACTTTCCACTGTATCCCCGTCCATCTAGCGTGGACCTCGTGGAAGATGGATGAGACGGGAACTTGCATCAACTTCATGACCTCGACCTATGTCAACGGGTTCGTCAACATCGCTGTTGACACTGTCATGGTAACTATGCCAATATACGAGGTCGTCAAGCTGAAATTATCCCGCCGCAAGAAGGTAGGGGTTGCAGTGATGTTTGGAATGGGTCTATTGTAAGTTCATACCCACAGCTATTTTCCTCCATAAACTAACGTGTCTGTTTAGATTGACGGCCATTGGAATTGTACGAGTCATTATCTTGTTCCAGCATGATCCCACTACAAATCCTACCTGTGAGTAGCACCCAGATGCTCCGTTTCAAAGAGTCCATCCACTAACCATGCTTGATAGATGAAATGGCACCTCTCAACTACTGGTCCATGATCGAGTGCCAGATAGCTATTGTCTGCGCGTGTCTGCCTTCCATACGGACGCTGCTCATCCACTACGTTCCCGATGTATTTGGCCAGGCCACCGAGGCTGCGTCCCAAAAACGACCGAATGCTTCTTCTACTGGCAACTCTAAGGGAGAGGAGTATGCCTCCAACTCCACCTTGGTCGGATCAAGAGACGGCTACATTTCCAAAACCATTTCATATTCGGTGAACACTACGGTAAAATCCGGGAGCATCCTCACGGAACCATCTATAAGTCTTGTTCAGGTTGATCGAAGAAGAGTATGAGATGGTGCATTTTTTCCTCGATTTCGCCCACACACGATCATAATCTTAATTGATAATATTTCACCAGGTTACCTGTATATAACTAATGATACCAATACCAACTTTCTTTTCGACGGCGTTAATCTCGATATTATAAGCTAGCACTTATAGCAGCTGGCAATATAGATCTGGTCAACTTATGGATCTCCCCAAATTATATATATATATATATATATATATAGTTATAAATAGTTGGCCCACCAGGTGACAGTGGATTCAGGGGGCGGGTCGATCCATCCAGTGGGCTTGTGGAGTGACGGCTATCCAGCAATGATAACGACAGATAGCCGCGAGTATCAAAGCCAAGTATGCGTCTCCAGTAGGATTTGTTCATCTATAATGCCAAGCCATCTTAATCGATATCAGACAACGTTAATCATCCATGTGGAGAATCGAAGATGGTGCGGGATCTCGGATAACAACCAACATCGAACTCCTCGGCTCCCAAGACGTCAATGTCTCAGCCTCAAATTGATATCAACCGAATATCGCCTTCTTTCTGCAGCTCGACAGCCAAAGAAGCAAATACCCAATATTAGACATAGATCATAAAACTAATTGCCTTCATCATGGCCCAGCAAAAGCCCAAAGTGCTATGTCTAAGCTATCCCGAGTTCACAGACAAGGCGTACCTCGCTGACTTTGAAACCAAATTCGAGCTCCACGTCAGTCTAGTCTCTCGTCAATATACAAACGTACCCTTCATAGGGATACCAGATACCTAACAACCAAGATACCAGTCTCTTACATCACCCGCCCGCGCCGGCCTGGTTCCCGAACTAGCGGCCCGGGTGCGGAAAGATGGGCCCTTCGACGCCGTGATCGTGCGCATAGGCACCATTGTCTTCGAGCCGTTTGACGCAGAGATGTTTTCCCCTTTACTCCCCAACTGTCGCATCATAGCCTCTGCTTCGGCGGGGTATAATGAATTCGACGTAGACTGGATGACTCGCAACGGCATATGGTTCTGTAACTCGCGCAACGCCGTGTCAGAATGCACAGCTGACATGGCTATTTTCCTCATCCTGGCGGTGCTGAAGAATGCTTCTGTTGCGGAACGTTGTGCAAAAGCGGGGGTTTGGCGGCGGGGGATCGAGGGCGTTAGTAGATCTCCTCGCGGGATGGTGCTGGGTATCATTGGGATGGGCAGTATTGGGAAGGTAGGCTTGAGACGACATGTTTGGAGGCGGCGTGTATGGGATACATGCTAATTGATATTTGGTGTGCGACTAGTATCTTGCTAAACGGGCAGACGTGTTGGGTATGAAGGTGGTGTATTACAATCGGAACCGCCTTGCGGAGGAGGTTGAGAAGCAGTATAACGCCAGGTATTGCTCGACGCTGGACGAACTGCTTGCCTGCTCGGATGTGGTATCTGTCAATTGCCCGCTGAGCAAAGAGACTACGAATCTGCTTGGGCGTGAACAGTTCGAGAAGATGAAGGACGGAGTGTACTTTGTCAACACTGCCCGGGGACTGATCGTTGATGAAGAGGCATTGGTAGATGCACTGAAGTCTGGAAAGGTCAAGATGGCTGGTCTAGATGTGTTTCCTAACGAGCCTAACATCAAGTGAGTTACAGAGATTGCTGTCTATATATTGTCCATGTTCTTTAACGGCTAACCGTTGCTGTTGCAGCCCGTATTTCATGGAGAGCGACAAGTGCATACTGCAGCCTCATCTGGGAGGGTACACTGACGGGGCCTTCAGACTGTCCGAGCTAGAGTGCTTTGAGAACATCAAGGCATGGTATGCTACGGGAGTGCCCATCTCGCCAGTTAATAAAATTGAAAAGCAGACTTAGACGTATGCAATGAATTATAGTATACGATACGTAGTGGTAGTATATGATTTACCAGCTCAAGACTGGAAACCCATATAGGTAGACACAATATTCCAGTTATTAACCCGCCTATTCTCATTCTTTGCCCTTTTAGCGGGCCCGGGAGCCACCCATGGACCGCTTTGGTCCTTTTTTTTTTTTTTTTCTTAACCATCCCCTGATATTGGCATGGTTTGTGGAAGATAGAACAGCTTCATCTTGGAACCCATTGGTCTGGGTAGAAGGTTTTAATTTCGTGGTCGTTATATCCGTGATAATAGTTACCACGAGGGCAAAGCACCGGCCTCATCCTGTAGAAAGTGATGTTAGCATCCTGTCTTTCATCAAGTGATCAACCGTGGCAGTTGTTGACTTACAGGAAATAAATGGCTCCCTAACATACTGTATATATGTATAAATATATGTATATAATAGTTGGTTTATTAATACCGAATACCGAATACCGAACACGGAACGCCGAGGCCCCCCCCGAGCCAGCCAGACGGTCTGGATGATAGATCGTGTTAGTTTTGGGGGGTCAATGTTGGTGGGCAACGAAAAAAAGGGGGCGAGTCGAAAGAACATACCGGAGAAGAGGCTTACCACGAGGAGTGAGCCAGTGTAGGAGCCACTGGCTGAGTGTGTTTATGTTGTCCCCGTATGAATATCGGCGCAATAGGCCGTTTGGCATACTGTTAGGGTTGACAGACAGGCAGGGCGGCCATCTATGGGCTGGAGGGCGTAGAGTCGACCTCAGACGTCCACCCGACCCGACTCACCCCAGGCCGCGAGTGACCTTCCATGTATACTACGACCGCAGCCAGTACCAGAAGGGAATGATGGCCGTGTGTCAGCCTTGAGTCGGTGAAGGTCTGCCATATGCAGCGACCAGTGGAATCGCACGGGCGTCGTCTATACGTTTATATGTATATAATATACGCACTCGAAGGAGTATATGTCATGATGTGGTGGAGTATAGCAACGTATATATCTAGGTATGTATATATAGTAGAGTAAACCGTAAGTAGACGCTGGGATATGTCTCGGTTTGTGGTAGTTTGGTAGATGAAGAAGAAGAAGAAGATGAAGAAGAAGAAGAAGAAGAAGAAGAAGAAGAAGAAGAGGAAGAAGAAATTGGGAAATCTGGGGGGAAGAAGGGGATTTTATAGCCGCGGGGGGGACAAGGGAGGGCAGCTGGAGCTGTCACTGGGGGAAGAGGGGGAGGTGGGGGGAGGTAGGGGGAGTTAATGCAGGTGGATGTTCACTGCAGACTGTCAGGCGTCGACGATGCGATCAGAGGGAGGGGGTTCACAGCAAGAGAAAGAGGGAGTGAAGGAGAAGAAGCAAGGGAGTTGGATTGTTTAAGAGCAAGTCAAGAGTATATATAATGACATAGTATAGTAGTATAGTAGTATAGTTGGTAGTAGTAGTAGTAGTAGAGTATAGAGGTAGATAGATAGAGCATGATGGTGGGAGGATGAAGTTAGTGGTGATGGCACAGGGAGAAGAAAGAGATGTCAAGAGGAGGTCAAGAGGTGATTATGCCTTGAGACGGCGGGGAATCAAAGAAGAAAAGGAAGAAAAGAAAGGCATAGAAGGTAAAGAAGATGTAGAAGAAGAGGAAGGTAAAAAAAAGGTGGTAAATAATTAATCCCCATGTAAGAAAGAGGTAGTGTAGAAAAAGGGGGACGAGAGGTAAGTAAGTAATAAAGCTCCAAGCCAAAAAAATAGAACATAAAAGGTAACATGAAGTAAAGTAGAAATAGATCAGTCATGTCAAGGTAAGCGCGGGAGAGAGAGGAAGAGAGAGAGAGAGAGAGAGAGGGTGAGAGATGGAGAGAAATGGAGAGAAATGGAGAAGGTGGCATCATGTATAAGGGGAGGAAGTTTTTGAGGGAGGACAATGGACGGTAGGAAGAGAAAGGCAAAGCAGAGCAGACAGACAGAAGGAAAAAAAAAAAAAAAAAAAGAATAAATAGACCGTCCCATTCCACTTTTCAAAGCAAGACAAGGAAGACAGGCAGATATAAAAAAAAAAAAGGCAAGGCAAGGCAAGGCAGACACAAACAGAGCATGGACGAGATGTAGTTAGACAGAGAGGAAACGACAAAGGAGACGGTAGGTCGGAGGTAGAAGAAGTGTAGTCGTCGTCGTGGGAGGTAGGCAGAGGTGTATATGTAGATGGGAGAAATGGCCGGTTTACCACGCCCAGATTTTAAGCTTGGGAGAAGTTAGTATAACAATTGCGACAAAAGACGAAAGACAAAAGAAAAGAAGGGATGAGAGGGGAAAGTCGTACCAGTGAATCCCAGGAGCCTGTGCATAAGCTTATTCCGTCGTTACTGACACCGAGACAGCTGACTCTGTTCTCGTGGCCGCTTAATGAGCCGACCTTTTCTCCTCTCAACACATCCCATACCTGTGACGGTAATTAGTAAGATATTCTAGAATAAAACATATAGAGAGAAAACATACCTTGCACTCGTAGTCGTCGTAACCGGCAAAGAGTAGTCGTCCAGAGACCGAGAAGGCTACCGAGGTGATACCGCAGAGTACTTGGTCACTCTGATAGTGAAGTTAGTATTAACTACATCAAAAAATAGGAAAAAAGAAAGAAAGAAAGAAAGAAAAGAAAGAAAGAAAGAAAAGAAAGAAAAGAAAGGAAAAGACTAACCTGGTAGACGTTGAGCTCGCGGTCGGCTCGAATGTCGAATAGTCTGCAGGTGGTGTCATCAGAGCCGGTACCAAAGGCGTTGCCGTCCGGGAAGAACTGGATGGCATTGATATCGGACTCGTGGCCCGAGAAGGTCTGGACGGCCTTGCCAACACGAATGTCCCACAGTTTGGCAAACATGTCGCAGGCGCCAGAGACAAAGACGTCGTTGGAAGTTGGGTTGATGCTGATGCTCATGACGTCTCCGAGATGGTCGGCAAACTCGGTGATCTTGGCTCCAGACTCGATGTCCCAGAGTATGCAGGTCATGTCACCGGAGGAGGTGAGGATGCGGCGGTCGTTGATGAAGCGGCAGCAGGAGAGGTAGCCCGAGTGACCTGAGAGCTCACGGGCGACCCGAGTCGGCCCGTCTCTGGAGGAGAGGTTGTAGATGGAGCAGATGTTGTCGAGGCCACCGCAGGCGACGTAGTTTCCCGAGGGAGCGTAGGCGCAGGTCATGACCCAGGAGGAGCGCAGGGGGATGGCGTGGACCTTGTTGGTGGTGTAGGCATCCCAGATGATGAGCTTGCCGTCCTGGGAGGCCGAGACGAGATGGCGGCGGTCGGTGGACCAGTGCATGGCGTAGATTTTGGCCAGATGGCCCTTGAGATTGCGGCGCGGTCGCATCCCGATTCGGGGGAGGGGGTCAGTGTTGTTCTGGGCGACCTGGCGGACTATCAGGGTGTTAGTTATGAAGATGAGATGACAGACAAAGCAGTAAGAAGGAGACGAAGAGACGAACGGGTGGTGTCTGCGAGGTCGTCTCTGCGGTGCCTGATGCGGTCCTTGAGCACTTCGGCCTCGCGTCTGGCGGCGACGATCTTGGCCTGCATCTGTTCGCTGGAGTCGGCCATGGTGACGGGAGAGGAAGACGGAGAGAAGAGGCAGACGACTAGGAGAGCGAGAGTCGAGCGTCGAGCAGCCGGTCTTCAATGGCTGTTATGGCCTGTTTGTTGTTGTTGTTGGTTGGTTGGTTGGTTGGTTGGTTGGTTGGTTGGTTGGTTGGTTGGTTGGTTGGTTGGTGGTTGTTATTTGTTGTTGTGGTGGTGATGGGGCGGAGATGGGGGTGGTTGGGAGGGAGAGCAGCGACGCCAGACGGCCAATTCCGGGGGAGAAGAAACAAAACGTTCGACCGCTGGATCTTCTTCGACTGGGTTCGCCTTGTCTCGTCCGTGGTCCTGTCGGGTCGTCTGTCGTCGGTCGGGGGGGGCAGACTCGGGGCAGAGAGAGAGAGAAGAGAGAGAGAGAGAGAGAGAGAGAGAGAGAGAGAGAGAGCCAGATGAAGGAGAAGAAGAAGACGAAGCAGACGCAGCTGGACGAGGGCGAAGGAAGAAGAAGAAGAAGAAGAAGAAGAAGAAGAAGAGGAAGAGGAAGAAAGAAGGTTGGAACGAGCGAAAAGCGACGCAGGAAGAAGAAGAAGAGAAGAAAAAAGACGCCAAGCCAGGAAATGTAAAGACGTTACGTTACGGACGGTGACAGCGCGGGAGACAGACAGGAGAGAGAGAGAGAGATAGGGCGGGCGGCGGGTGGGCGATACGAGGTTGTTACGGCAGTGATACGCTGACGATACACGACGATACAGACGCCACAGAAGGAGAGAAGAAGAAGAGAAGAAAAGAAGTAAGAAGAAGAAGAGAAGTAAGAAGTAGGGAAGAAGATGGTAGAAGTAAGTCTCTCTCTCTCTCTCTCTTTACTCTTTACTCTCAACTTTCGACTCTCCTGCTTCTACTCTCCACTTCCAACTCTTCTTCTCTTCTTCTTCTTCTTCTCTTCTTCTCGAGCGCTTAAAGAGACTAAAATAACACAAAACTAAAAAGCGACTTTTTAAACTTCTTGCTTGCTTTTTCTGACTGGTTAGTAATCGTATTAATAAGCAGCAGTTGGGGCCAGACGAGACGACAGAAGAAAGACAGCAGAAGAAGAGAAGAAGAAGAACAGTCACTTTCGACAGTCACTCTTAGTCTTTACTCTTAGTCTTTACTCTTAGTCTTTTCTAGTCTTTTCTTAGTCTTTTCTTACTCTTCTTTTCTTAGTCTTTTAGTCTTTTACTTCTTTTCTTCTCTTCTCCTTCTGCGACTCTGGCCCGCCAAGGATTACTCAGCATCTCCAGCCAAACAAGCCAAACTTGCCCAAAGAGGAACTTTTCCCCTTCTGGCCCCTTTGAGGTTTTGCTTTTGCTTCTTCTCGTTTTTGCTCTTTTTTCGACGTCAACATTTTTCGACTTTTCGCCAACTTCAACTTCTTCAACTTCTTCGACTTCTCCATCTTCTCCATCTTCATCGTCTTCATCGTCTTCAACTTCATCATCGCTGGGTGGGACGCTCGCTGTCCTCTCGTCCTCTCGCCCTCCCTCCGCTCTCCTTCGCCTCCCGCCCGTCATCGCCGCTGCTGCTGGGAGTTTGTTCTTCCTGCTTACTCTCCGCCCTCAGTTTTTCCGGCCCGCGGTCGCTCAGGTCGCTTTCCGCCATCCACTCTCTCTCTCTCTCTCTCTCTCTCTCCCGCCTCTCCCCATCATATCACATAGCAGCAGAGCAGCAAAAGACACAATAGAGAAGACAGGAAGCCCTCATGCTCGTCTTTTAGGCCTTTTTTGACCCTTCTACTACTTCTTCCTTCTTCTCTTTTGATAGCTCGGCCAGCGGCTTCCTGCGTCTCTCCTGACCTGCTCCCCTGCTCCCCGGCGCTTCTACGGTCATCCTTCCATCCATCCATCCACCCACATCCACCCGCCTCTCCTTTGAGCCAAAGCTGCCGCTCGCTGGCGGACTCTCTCTCTCTCTCTCTCGCTCGCCTCGCCTCGCCTCGCCTCTCCGCATCTCCCGTCGCCTCAGGGTCGGCTATTCTCATCACATCTCTCGCGGCTGGCTTTCTTTCTTTCTTTTTTTCCCTTTTCCTTTTGGGCACTCCTGCGTTTGGGTGATACCATGTCCCTTGCCCCGGCTCTGCATTAGCCTGTGTTTCAAAAGTCTTACCACCGTCAGCGTCAAGACTCGACCTCTTCTACTAAGGGCCAAAAAGGGTTAACGAAAGAGGGAAAAAAAAAAAAATCAACAATAACCAGACAATAGGTCATCACCTAAAAAAAAAAAACACACATAAGAGAACTAAGGGTACACAAGAAGGAAAGATAAAAAGAAGATGAGAGAAGTCAACTTTAGCATCCCCAGCGTCAACAAGGCGGCTGTCAACATCACCACGACTCTCTACGACAGACGGCCCCTCGACTGCACATCGACTCTGCCTCTCATCAACTCCCTTAACCATCTCGCCTACCTCACTACTTCATCGGACCGCATCCGTGACATCCTCACCGTCGATGGCGGCATCGAACAGCTGGTATGCATCCTCAAGGCTGGTCGCAGCAAGGACCTCATGGAGATGTGGAAGTGGAATCTCGCCTTCCAGTGCGTCGTCAACATCGGTGTTCGTGGCTCAGAGAATGTTCGCACCCGTGTCGTAGAGGCAGACATGGTCCCCGTTATTGCTACCATCCTCGATAACTACATTCGTGTCGTCGACCGGATACGCGCTTCGTCCTCGGCTGCTGCGTCCACCGATCCAGAGGCCTCTCGCTCAAAACAGCACAAGACTGCCATCAATACCACCACCACCACCACCCCCACAACAACATCAACATCATCTTCTAGGAGAGATCAGCCTCCTAGAACGTCGAGAGCTTCGTTTTATGACCATAGATCAGACCAGCGGAACGCTCGGCGTCAGGCTCCTCCTCCTTCCATCGAGATTCCCCTACCATATGCTCAGGATGGACCAGAACATAATACCGCTACTACTAATAATACTGCTACCACTGCTGCCACAACTGCGACTACCGCTGCCACAGAGGGCCGTCACAACAACCTACATACCCCCATAGACGTTCAGCCGTCCCCTCACATCGTCCTGACCTCGCCGCCTGAACGGACCACTTTTAATCAACACCATCACCATCATCACCCGCGAGAAGGTCATCGCCACCGGATCATGCAGCCACTCGCTTCTGCCACTGTCGTTACTGCGGCTACCACAACGACGACGACGACAACAACAACAACAACAACGCCTACTACTGACCCGTTCAATCCTATACGCCAGGTTAGAGACGTCGATCGCCTCCCTTCGGCCCTCCCCGGTCTCCAGGCCGGAATCACTTCCCAGCCAGAGTCTCCCACCACACCTCTTGGTGCAGGTGCTCCACAGGCTAATATACCGCCTCTCATGCCTCGCATCTTCCATCGCCGTCCTTCTGTTCGCCAGCAACGCTCAACCTCAGGTGAATCAGACGATGCCGACGCACAGCCTGAGCCAGACGATAATGACATCATCATGGGTGAAGGCGATCTGGAAACTGCCAACGTCGAGACTGCCGAACAACAGCCCATCGTCGACCTTGACAGCAGCGGCATGGACCTCGAGGACATCAACATGCGAGACCGCGATGCCATGCTCGACGACGCCAGCACCGTCAACGCTCCCACCCAGGCTGCCCAGGCGGCGACCTCTCCGGCAAACGGTCACCCTCCAACCCACGCCCATGCTCGTCAACCCAACGGCCACCAGGCTCCTGGCGTCTTCAACAACCCTTATCCCTTCTACCTCCAGAACCAGAACCAAAACCAGCACCACCAGCCTTCGCAGTCACAGTCCCATCCTCAATCCAACCCGCAATCACAGTCAACCTCTCAACCTCACTCCTCCCGCAGTGGTAACCCAGCCGGCCCTACCATCCTCGCTGCCATGCCACGAGACGAGGACGTCCTCCTCGCCCTCCAACTACTCGCATACGTCTCCAAGTACTGCAACCTCCGCTCATACTTCCAGCAAACACATCTCGTACCTCGTCTCAAGATAGGCAAGGAACTCGAGATGCTAGACGAAGCAAATCCGCTGCCAGCCTCTACTTCTTCTTCGTCTTCCTCGGCCCCCTCTACATCGGCTCCTGCCGCTTCCAACACCACTACCTCTCCCCAAACCGCCGAAGAAGCCCAGGAGGAAATGGAGGAATACATCCTCCCAGATGACTTCAACATTTTCCCACTCGTCGAAAAATTCACCGTTCGCCACCACACAAAGGACATGCAGTACTGGGCATGCGTCGTGATGCGCAACTTGTGCCGCAAAGACGATTCAAGAGGCGGCATTCGTCAATGCGCTTATTACAAGTGCGGAAAATGGGAGGAATTCCAGCGACAGTTTGCAAAGTGTCGACGGTGTAGGAGGACAAAGTACTGCAGTAAGGAGTGCCAGAAGAGCGCATGGGTCTACCACCGACACTGGTGCCATTCCTCACCGGAACATTAGTTCCCTCTTCCTCGCTCCCACCCGTCCCATTCATTAATATATCCCTTCTATACATCCGACGAGTTTCTTTTGTTACGAGATGTCCATGCCTGGCACCATTATTACTACTACTACTACTACCACCACCACCACCACCACCACCACCACCTCCTCCTCCTCCTCCTACTCCACCATCATCATCCTGTGACAACCTAATCAATCTCTTATACGCTGCTCTTTCGCTTTCCTTGCTCTTTTCATCTGTGGCATTTGCACGATTCCCCTTTTGCTACTTCTCTGTTTCTATTTTCATCATCCATTTTGGACATTAGCAAGCCTGTCTTCATCCGTTCCTGATCATGCCGCGGCTCTACTTACTCGACCTTCATTCTAAAAGGTCTTTCTCTCTCGCCGCGTTTACCTGTATATTTCCATTGTGCGCCCCAATGCATCTGCATCATCTGCATCTGATTATCCTCAGAGCAGACGGCAAAACCAGATCTTCATGCTATCTAAAGTACTTAGCGTTGTTCTTCATACATCGGTGCCGTTCATCTTGCCTTCCTCTACATGATCTTTTTTTCCCAGCCGTGTCATGAAACTTCTCTCTTTATACCCGCCGAGCCACTCTCCTACCTACTACCTACTTGCTTATATACCAGCGGGTACACTGCTGCTGGCACACACGTACTCGGCTACGCGACCTGCACGCGCATCATCATCATCATCACAAACCCGACGGCAATCCATTTGATAGCGTTTGCTCCCCAGCAAGTCACCGTATCGTCTTAAACATGTTCCCTCGTACCCGTGCCTACCTGTCCGACTCTCCTTAGTTTGCTTTCTTACTTTATCGTTGTCCCTCCGTCCATGGCATTCTTACCTCTTTCCAATCGTGTTTCTCTTCTCCATATAATTATCTTTTCCTCTGGTTATTGCATTTGCTGCATTTTCACGTATGTGACCTAATTGGCTCCATTGGTTAGGCTGGGTGTGGGTGGGAAGGGGGAGGTCAATAGGATATTTCTCTCTCTCTCTCTCTCTCTCTCTTCTTTCCCCCCTTTTTCTTCTATAGTTTTGTTCGTCTGCATATATCTCTTTGCTTCTATATTTATATATTATATCTCCTTGTCATTATCTGTCGGGCTTGTATGTATGCAATAGTGTAGTGTAGTCCTGTGTTGATGCTGGAGAATTGAGACCGTATATACAATATACATATCACCAATCATTTCAACCAGGCCTACTTACTTGCTTACTTGCTCATATTACCTGCCTAGTCACGATAATATGCTCCCACCGACTTACCATACGTAGCTGCAAGTCTGTTCGCCAAATGCTCTCCAGCAGTAACCAGTTTCTCTCCTCCCACCGCGCCCTTACTCTTACTCACCCCTTCGACAATGCTACTAGGCACGGCAACCAGCTCCGTATCATGGCACGGATGGCAGAAATACACAATACTATACCTATCCCTCCCCTCGCTTTCCTCTTCCTCGTCTTTCGCAAAAACAACCCTATGCACAGTAGACTTCAGCACCCCACGTGTCCAATAGCTAAGTAAATCACCGATATTAACCAGTATCGGCGGCGCATTCGAAGCCGAACTCGACACCCCAGCTGGACGAACAGGTACACCCGCCCACGTCCCCGCCGGCGTAAGAATTTCCAACCCAGGCTGCCCATCTCGCTGGAACAAAAGCGTGATACTCCCGTAATCCGAATGTGCGCCGGCCCGTACGTCAACGCCATGCTGGAACGATTGCGTGCTTGGGCATCGGAGCGAGGGGTAGTATAGGAACCGCAGGGTGCTGCCCGACGGGCCATGGGATGCGTCGTGGCGGGACGAAAACCAATTATCAGGTATCTAGGTTGGCGTTGGGCCTTAGCTCGGTATGAAACTTCCTAACGTTGAGAACATACATCTAGACCCAGAGCCAGAAGGGTGAGGATGCGAGCGCATGTCTTCTGGCATAGGGAAGTGAAGCGGTTCAGATCTTCTTCGTGAGGGACGAGGGACTTAGGCAGCGGTTGGCTGGCTTTGTTGTTTTTGAACTCGCCGAAGTTGATTGCTCTGGGTCATGTTAGATGCGGCTTTCATGGTATCGTGCTGGGTATCTTGTGTTGGTTAAAATGGGAATATGTACTCTTTAAAATCCCCCCTCTGTTGATGTGTGTTAGTTTTGGTTCAGGTTGCGATGGAAGGCGTGGTCGGTACCTGCTGGTGTTCAGGGTCCAGGGTCTCTTTGTGCATGGCTGTCCAACCCATGTTCTGGCCCTGTCAGCTCGTCCAAGTCTCAATGGCCGTGCAAGGTCAATCTAGACGTACATCTGACCTGATTTCTACCTCTTTTTTCTCTTCGATGGGAGAGGCGAAGAATTCTTGTGCCTGTGTGGGGTTAGTTTGAGTATCTAGATACACATCCGTAATACTTTACAGATGCTTGGTTTTCCTGGAATGGAGAGACTGATAGAGAGTACCATTTTAAAGGTGGAATCTATCTCCTCCTTTGAGAAACAGCTGCTGGCTGTATCAATGTAGAGGAAGCCATACTGTCTGGCAGCATCGATCACTTGCTTGCCCACCTCGGCTGTTGCACTAGAGATGTCGATAACAGGGAGCTGAATCTTTGTCTCGGACGCCATACCGGATAAAAATGCAGTATATTGGATATATAGCTTCAAGTTACATGACCGTAATTCAAGATAATCAGCGAAATCAAGCGGTCTCTTTGTATGCTTTTGCTACGAAGGATGGAGCTGAAGTCGCGAACTTCCTTAATGAGATAAGATAACGGCTTAGATAAGCCCCATATCCCGTGACCGTAATTCTGCACATGCACAAGTCTGATTAGTCATCAGCTTGACGTCGCTGAATTGGAAACCGCAAGTTCGAGCTTTTGATCGAAAAGTTGATGGAGATTTTGAGCAAACCGCCATCTTCTCCTCCCTTGCGCCCTCCTTTTTTTTCATTATAAAACTGTTATCTAGCTCGTCTCCGCCCTGTTTTTCTGTTCCTTGCCTTCACCCGCAAAGCAAACCCCCAGGACGCCTTATCGCGTGTTGGTTGAAGCTACAGCAAACAGACAGCTAGAGCTGTCCCCAAGAATATATAATTTACCCCGGGTCCAACCATGCCTGCAGCAATGTCGAGTAAGTAGCCGGAAAATTATCCTCCATAATCCATTCTTCATTAACCGGGTAGGCAAAAGAGTGTTCAGCTAACATGGTACTTGCAGCTCGCCCGCTTGATGAATGGGCCAACACCCGCACCCAAACGTTCGATCTAGCTGTGCTTAAGGGCTCTGCGATAGGCATCCATGCCACACACTACCTCGACCTCCATTTAAACCACTATGTGACGAAAGAGCCTCTTCTAATTGCCCTTGGTGGCTTTCCCTTTGCCCTTCAGGCCAACATCACCCGCGAACTTCAGGCGCTGAAAGCAGCGGACGTCACTCCTGTTTTTGTCTTTGATGGCCTTGATGCAGGCAAGCCATATCCGGACTTTTCGGCGCAGGCAGAGAATACCAAGGCATTGAACCAGGCCTGGGAGTATTACGACCAACAACAGGCTGATCAGGTTGTTGATGCTTTTAGTGGTGCCGGTAATTGATAGCCCCCCGACGTCCCTTCCCACACCCCGCACCTCTCAGGATGGTTGCTAAACGTACAATCGGAATAGGGAGCGCACATCCCGAAAGCCTTTATAAATTCCTACAGCGAATTCTTCAAGGAGAAGGAATTAACTTTATAGTCGCACCTTATGCGGCCTCGGCTCAGGTGCGTGCAAAGTGTCATGAATGCATAGTTCTACTTCCCAGACTAATTATTGTATTTTCAGTTGGCCTACCTTGAAAAGGAACCTCACCGATTTATTGACGCTGTGTTCGGCCCCGCAGAGCTCTTCCTTTTCGATGTTGATAAGATCATTACCAAGATGGACACTGACCTGCGCCACTTCAACTGGGTGACCAAGTCTTTATGCCAGGAAGAGCTGGGCCGTCTTTCAAACCAGCAGTTTGCCGACCTGTGTCTTCTCCTCGGATCCCCTTTCCTTCCCACATTTCCACCTTTTGAAACACCGGGCTACGGTGGCGGAAAGCGGGTTAATATCAGAGATGCGGTTGGCATGTTCAACTCTGCCGGCAGAAACGCGCTCGCACTTTGCGCTCAGTTTGAAGAGGACCAGAGAGTCCACGACCTCGACTATATGGATCGCTTCAAGCGTGCTTTCATGACCGTTAAGCATCATGTCATTATGGATGCAGATGGGAAAGTCGGCCCACTTGACCCAGAGAATGCATCTTCCGATCTACACGAGCTTATTGGCCAACGCCTTCCCGAGGAGCTTTACTTTTACATCTCAAAGGGCATACTAGGCTCGCGGATCCCCAATTGGCTCACTTCTGGCGAGCTTTTGCTTACCCTTCCTCTCGGTACTGAGGACACACCCGTCTATCGCCGCCTTCTCACTGAAAACCTCCCTCCAATCAGGACACAGGCGCTTTGCCTTTTGTCCAACTCGCTCCACCGCTTTTATCAGACAAAGGTCATTAACGTCCGAGCCTGGTATGACGACAAAACAGATAAATCGATCCATCTCAAGGACCTCCCCTCAGTCAAAGACACAATATCCAGCTGGCGTCTGGGAAGCAAGCAGCTGCCAGAGAGTGTACAAAAACTCGAGGTATTTATAGATTTGAACACGATATATATGAATACACGGTTCAAGGAAGTCTAACAAGTAATAGGAAAACTCTCCACTCCTCACTTCCTGCTTGTCGGCACTAAAGGACCAAGGCTTTGTGTCGAAGTCCTTCTCTCCCAAGGATGCCGCAGTAAGTACTCTAGACCCATTATGTGGTTGTAATCAACTAACTGTTATAGCCCCTCACAACCAAACAAGAGATAGTCTCCAATGTTACCTGGAGGTTCCTTCAACTACGAGGCTATGTCGACTCTAAACACCAACTCACAACTTGGGGGAAAGCTCTTGAATCTGCACTGTCTTCCCTCAAGCCGTCAGATAACCTGGAGGAACCAACATTCCTAGCCGTTGAGCTTGTTCGTTTGGGAATCCTGAGCTCGAAGGACTGGTTCCCCAACACATCAGGCGGCCCAATGAGAGGATCTGGTGAGTTTGCAGCCAATCTCAAGATTACATATTTAGGGTCTAACATTCCCAGCAGATGAAGAACAGAGGAATAACCTCTTGATCTCGCGAGTTGCATGTTTCGGGAAAATCCAGCACAAGCCCATCGGGTATTCTGGACCACTCAGCAGGCAACTGCTATCATTCCGCTCCCTTGTCAGCACCGTGCGTTCAGCTCTTCGTGACTTGATAGAAGTTGTTCTCGCATCGCTGCTGCTCAGTGGGGATGCTAATAGAGATCGTGATGACTGGACTGATTTAAGTCTAAGGTGCGTCGATGTTTCCCTTGACAATTAATTATTCCTTCTCTCACATCTACATAGCCTTCCTTTTATCGATGATAATGATTGCGGTCTTGCAATTGCTGTCCGAACCTACCTAGATGACTTACCGCAGGAACCAGAGCCTACCACTGAAGCCATCAGAGAGGAAGTCAAGGCCAAGGGCAAAGAATGGTTCCAGCACAGCCACAGCTTCTCTGAGAACCTAGATATGTCATTCCATCTATGGGATGCGGTAAGCGCTAGACCAGCTCCTTAACTATGGGGAACACTCTTGGCTAATCGATCTAATGCACAGGTGTATAAAGCGATACAGGCGGCTAATAAGGAACCAGGAGTTGATATCAAGGTATGGAACGAGGCCAATCAGTGGCTAAGCTCCCGAAGGTAGTTTCTAGTGTGTCGAACATGGACTATCCACAGCTTACATCGATGAACTATGAAGAGTGTGCGCAACACCCGCCAGCTCCCAGTTGTATTGCAGAGCCCTGAGTGTCTTGCTCATTCTAAACCTGGCCGTATCTGCGGCTTCCGGGGTGACAGTATATTGAGCTCACTCTACTATTTAGCAGCTAGCAAACACATCTTAATGAGCACAATTACTTCAACCGCAGGGGGTAGCTACGGCTGCTCGGCAAGTAGCATTTCAATTGCCGATCCTCGTAGGGACTTGTCTTTCTGATAACTAGTTAGTGGATGATAGTTGGCACAAGCCCAAAATAACAGACGAATAACGCCTGTGCTGCCTCAAACATAACAAGGAAAGCTCCCGCGGAACTGATCGTGATAATTAGCAACGGAAAAGCGTTTGCACTGCTCCGAGAACTATAAGGGGAGTGACTAGAACTACTGGCATTAACTAGGTAGTTAGCTAGTAAGTCAATTCACTAAGAAACTAGTTAGGTGAAGCCGAAGAAGACGAAGCAAGTCGCTCGTTTGCCCAGGGTCAAGCAGTAGACGGTATAAATAAAGGGCCTCTCCGGCCTTCCGGCCAGTGACATATATATATATATATATATATATCGGGTAGTTAGCTCTACAAGCAGTCGCTGTCGCCCTCAGTGAACGCGCGACTCTCCTTTGCCTCCGGGACTGCGTAGCCAAGTAGCAAAAGTTAGGTTAACTCGAGAAGGCCTGGAACTGGATATCCTTCCTGCTGTCCGCCGACCACTAACAACCACAGGAAACGCCGCGGCATGAGATACCCTACTGTATAAATCCTGCTCCTCGTTCTCGCCGCCGTCTTCTCCTCCTGCTTCCTCTCTCTTGTTCTTGCAGAGCAATAACTAGATACAACTGCGTTCTTCCAGCGTTGCCCGCGAGTTCTACACTACCCCGCAACCGCAGCTCAGGTCGATAACTCCAGCATATCCGGCGCAAGATGTTCGCCAGCAAGAGGCTGACCAAGGTATTTTCCATGTCCCTCTGCTACGTCGAGATATACGGTCGTCCGTTATAGCATCTCAGCGAGCTAACGTGGTCATACAGGAGCTTATCAAGGTACGAGTGCTACGGCTGCTACCGCTTCCTCCCCCTTCTTCTAGGACCTGTCCTACATCAGCAGCTCCAGGAGGACGTTGATGGCTAACCTGGATACGCCCCCTCATAGATGCAGAACTCCCTGCCTCCCGGAGTCAGTGTCGCAAAGGCAGACAACCTAGAGCAGTGGGAGATGGACATCCGAGTCCTGGACGACAACCCCATCTACAAGGATGAGACCTACCGGCTCAGATTCACATTCAGCAAAAACTACCCTATAGGTATTGTCGGTCTGTCTCTTAAGGCTTATTGTAGACACTCCGGCTAACGATGCTCTTCTTTGGCATCGCAGAAGCTCCAGAAGTTCAATTCATCTCCCTACCAGCGACATCAGAGACACCACGCCCGATACCGATGCATCCTCATATATACAGCAACGGGATCATATGCCTGGATCTGCTCGGTTCTGCGGGGTGGTCGCCTATCCAGTCCGTCGAGAGCGTCTGCATGAGCATCCAAAGCATGCTGACGGGCAACACCAAGAACGAAAGACCTCCTGGTGACGAAGAGTTTGTCAGACGAGACACTCGACGCCCACGAGATATTAGGTTCATTTATGATGACCATACTGTCTGAGCAGTACAAAAGACAAAGGGTACAATCAGAAAGTACAGAGGGAAGAAGTCTATAAAAGTGGCTCTAATGTTTGGTTATTTTTAATATTGTTATTTCTTTCATTTGAATAAGGTGAATGGCTTTTTTGCTCTGATCCCCAAACGTCGCCATTATTATTAACTAGATGGCGTTCTGATGGTTTGGGCTTGGTTTCTATGGACTACTACTACTACTACTATTATTTACTTCTTCTCATCAGGCACGGTGTTCCGGACCAAACACAATCGTTACATGGGATACTCTAGGATCATGTTTCTCCTTCTTGTTATCCTTTTCTTTTTGCTTGGAAGCATCATTTGATATAGTAACAAATGCAAGCCTATATCGATTACCAATAACCTCAACCAGATGTCTCTCTGCCGGCCACATAATATTTATATAAAGATAGATGGTTACCCGGGGAAAAAACATGCAACAGAAGGTAAGAGGTAGAAGTCATATTGAGACAGATAATGCATATACAGTAGTGGATAACTAGAAACCAGGACTGGGCTCCAAGCTTAGATCTATCCACCATGGGGTTGAGATGAGAAGAATGAAACCTCGCCCATTCTTTTACGTTACACTTCTAAGATAAAACGAAAAAGCTTACTTCGAGCAGTAGAAAACAAAACAGTCACAGTAATAAATCGGAAATAAAGGAAACGAAGGGAAACGGAAATGAATGGGAAGAAGTATATTATATGCTCATGATACAATGTCACCTATCGACCTCACCGAATACGAGATCCATAGTACCTGCAAAGAAGGAAACGTTAGTCTGTATTTCAGTGTCACATTTAGAAGAGGCATGCGTACCGATGATAGCAACAGCGTCAGCTAGAAGATGGCCTCGGGAAAGCTGGTCAAAGCAGCCTAGATGCGCGAAACCTGGGGCACGGATCTTGCATCGGTAGGGTCTTTCACTGCCATCACTGACTAGGAAAACGGCCATTTCACCCTTTGGAGCCTCGATGGCAGAATAGGTTTCACCTGGTGGTACAGTGTATCCCTTGGTGAAGAGCAGGAAGTGGTGGATGAGAGCCTCCATGTTCTCCTTCATGGCTATGCGTGGGGGAGGGCTGATCTTGTAGTCCTCGACACGTACGGGTCCGGCGGGCATTTTATTTAGGCACTGGTGGATAATGCGAAGGGATTGACGGAACTCTTCCATTCGGCAGAGGTATCTGTCATAGCAGTCACCGTTGACGCCGACTGGAACGTCGAATTCAACCTGCCCATAGGCGTCATAGGGTTGAGACTTGCGAATGTCCCATGGAACTCCAGAGCCTCGTAGCATAACACCGGAGAAGCCATAGTTGAGAGCTTCAGCGGCAGTTACTACACCAACACCGACAGTTCTAGCCTTCCAGATTCTGTTATCGGTGAGAAGTTCCTCGGTCTCATCAATGCGGTCAGCGAACTGAGTGGCCCACTGGTAGATATCGTCCAGGAGACCAAGGGGGATATCCTGGTGAACTCCTCCTGGGCGAACATAGGCTGCGTGGAGACGTGCACCAGATACTCTCTCATAGAATTCCTAATGCTATACGTTAGTATGGTTGATGTTTATCAAGTGACTCAATGATTATAGACGTACCATCAGCTTCTCTCGCTCCTCGAATCCCCACAAGAATGGCGTCAGGGCACCAACGTCCATAGCGTGAGAAAGGACCGACATGAGATGGTTGAGAATTCTAGTAATTTCACCAAACATCGTTCGAATCCACTTAGCTCTCTCGGGGATCTCAATGTTCAGCAATTTTTCCACCGCCAATGAAAAACACTGTTCGTTCGTCATCATAGAGACATAGTCTAATCGATCGAAATAAGGCAGAGCTTGCATATAGGTCTTATATTCGATCAACTTCTCCGTACCACGATGCAAAAGACCGACGTGTGGATCAGCGCGAACAATCTCCTCTCCATTGAGCTCCAGAATCAGCCGAAGCACACCGTGGGCAGCGGGATGCTGGGGACCAAAATTGACGGTGTAATGGCGGATTTTTCGGCCATAGGTGGTCTCGGACTCGAGTCCGGATGGAGTTGCATCAGTCTTGGAAGTATCCGGCTTGAATGCCGGGTCTGTGGGAATCAACCTAGTAGCCTGGTATGCCTCAGCATAGCGGCACGGCGCAGAGGTAGATATCGATCGCGAAAAGGTAGTCGTCCTGGATGTTTTGGCGGAAATCGACCGAGACGAGGGACTCAGACAGAGCCGCTTTGGCACATGGCGTGCGAGAAATGTGATGGAGGAAGCCATGGCCAACGGACGGGGAGGCTCAAGTAGCAGTCCCCCAATACGACCTGGACAGATCCTGCTGCGGGCAAAGAGGGCGTTTTGCTTGTTCAATTGATCAAGGCTTCGTCGCTCTGCGTCGTTCGTTTCTGGCCAAAAGTTGCGAGAGATGCGAGTTGAAGCCCTCACGTGACAAATGAAATCGAAAATGTGGAGCCTCTGATTGGCTGGGAGCTTTCTTCGCAGCAAACAGTGCAAAGTTTCTTTTTTCGAGCTTTTAACGACCTAAGTTAATAATTTCAAGTCGGCGCAGAAAATATTCTCCCTTATCAAAGCTGCTTTCTTTTTTCTCTCTCTTCGTTTTGATATCCCACAGTTGAAACGAGTATCTGGCAGGCTAACAACAACATATACCCTATACGTTCTACCGAGATGGCGCCTCGAATTGCGGTCCCAGAGGAGGTGCAGCGGCGGAAGGTATGTTTGAACGTCCAGGGAGCCCAGGGATACAGAGTGGGACGAGATGTTTGACTGATACCTTGTAGATAATTGGCATCAACCCCGAGACAGTGACGAATCCTTCGGCGACTGATTTTCCAAGTCATTGGCCGGGTGAGAACCATGCCTGGTCCATTGACAAGTTCAGTGAGGTGAGCTGCCGCAGCTCTTATATTTAAATTTAGCGCCATATTCACCACTTTGGAATTCAAGGGTTTGAAAATAGAATTCCACAAAAACGATCCCCTGGAAGCTTCGTTTTCGTTAATCGGGGTTGACGCCGCTATTGCGAACGCTTTTCGCCGTATTCTCCTTGCCGAAATCCCTGCGCTCGCCATTGAATATGTCTATATCCAGAATAACACGTCAGTTATACAAGACGAAGTTCTAGCCCATCGTCTCGGATTAATCCCATTGAAAGGCTCTCTGGAGGGATTAAATTGGCTCCGGTGGTTCAAAATACCAAAGGAAGGAGACCCAGACAGTGGTAGCACTCACGAAGATTCAAATACCATCGTTTTACGGCTGGTAAAAGAATGCACGAAGAACCGCAACGCTGCCCCAGATGAGGAGGACCCGACTGTACTTTATAACAATGCGCATATTTATGCCAAAGATCTCGTCTTTGAACCCCAGGGGCGACAGGAGAAATACTTTCATGGGGATGGTGTCATCCAACCATGCAACCCGGACATTCTCTTGGCTAAACTGAGGCCCGGTCAAAAAATTGATATCGAAATGCATTGCATCAAGGGAATAGGAGCAGATCACGCAAAATTCTCACCAGTGGCTACAGCTTCATATCGACTTCTTCCAGACATAAAGATACTACGTCCTATCTTAGGCAAGGATGCAGTCAAGTTTGCAAGCTGTTTCCCAAGAGGTGTTATTGGAATTGAAAATGTCACTGCTGCAGAAGCTGCACAAGTTGGTAGCGGCTACGAAGGGAAAGAAGGAGAGAAAAAGGCTGTCGTTGTGGATCCCTTTAAAGACACTGTTAGCAGAGAATGTCTGCGCCACGACGAGTTTAAGGATAAAGTCAAGCTTGGCCGGGTACGCGATCACTTTATCTTCAATATTGAAAGTACTGGACAGTTCAACAGCGACCTTATGTTCCTGGAAAGCATCAAGGTCCTAAAGCTCAAATGCCAGAGACTAAAGCGGAATGTTGCTACCTTGGCCGATAACACGGACACACATGCCTAAATTCAGCCGCATCCGCAGATCCTCCCACCAATGTATATGCATACCTTTTGGCGTCAAAAAAGTTTAGATGGATATCTGGATCTGGGCGTACCATACAATATCTTTTTAGGGCGTTTCTCCTAGGCGGCGTTATTTTTTTTTTTAAGTTATAAATAGTGAGTATTGTTTCTATTTATATTAGCTTAGTAAGTCTATCTTTCTTTTTAGTATGGCTTATTATATTTCTAAATTGTCTATCTGTATTCCTCGTAATTATACTCCTAAGCGTGCCCGTCTTACTATAATTATTAATTAGTAGGGAAAGAAT